>MU132262.1:8382-64382 GCA_015039395.1 Ceratobasidium sp. AG-I
TTCAGAGACAACGACCACCTCTATAACAATATGTCCCCTGGCTCGTCTTCGGGCGAGGCTCGCAGATTCTACAAACGTGTCACCCATGGCGTAAAGAAAGTGTTGAAACGGGGTAAAGCGCCCGCCTCTGACACAACTTCCCCTTCGGCTTCGGTGGTACCCGCAAACCTACCCCCGCCACTCGCGTCTTCCAGCGAACTGGCCCCAACTCCCGCCCCAAATTCACCCGCTCAATCTCAGAAATCGATTTTGCCGCCGCAACATGTGCCAGCGATCAACCTGCCGCCGCCTACCACTTCACCTATGACTACCAACAAAATACATGTGGCAGATGTAGAGCCGACGCTGGCCTTGATCCCCAGAATAACAGGAGCAGATGCATGGGCCGAACTCAAGGATAGGCTACAGTTACTAGAGAAAAATGTCCCACTTCTCGCATCCGCCGTGGCTAGGTTCCTTGAGGTGGTTGATGTCTTCAAGGTGCGCTGTCTCATCTCAAGTGCCACTGTTTCGTACTTAGTTTATTCTGAATGTAGAGGGCCGCCCAAAGTCGGCCGGACTGCGCAGAGCTCGCTCTCTATCTCCGAGTGGCGGTTGACCAAGTCCAGGAATACCCAGGAGAGTATGTGTCTTTCAAAATGTCGGGAGCACTAAAGGCTATGGCCAAGTAAGCAATTTCTCGGTGTGGATTAAACCCTTAAAATTAACTGGAATCTAGTGGGCTTAGGAAAGAAATGGGACTTTTGGAGGAGCAACGTTTGAGGTCTAGGCGCCGGTTGGGAAGCGTCGACATGCAGTTGTGTTACCTTCGCGTCGGGGAATTGTGCCGTGAACTCCAAGTACGTCTATGTTAGCGAGATATTGCCAACTGAGGCTATAAACTATCTCAGGACAAGGCGCTGGTCGATATCCAGAGTAACCAGGGGCAGATGCAACTGGTACGCCAGTCGCGTAGGACAGCTGCGGTTCTTATCGCCTAACATACTATTCTGCAGGACGAACGCCTCGATCAGCTTGAGCCTAATTTCAAGGCGACCTACGCCTCAAGCTTTTCTCAAACTATCGGTCGGCGTATGTGTACCTCCGGCACACGTGAAACAGTCCTTGCGGAGATGCGAGAGTGGACGGACGACCCCGGAAGTCCGAAAGTATTCTGGTTGGACGGCATGGCCGGAACCGGCAAAACCACATTGGCATACTGCTTCTGTGCTGAGATGCAGTTTGCTCGCCGACTTGGTGCGAGCTTCTTCTGCTCTCGCGGGGATTCCGAGAGCCGAGATGTGTCGAGGATCGTACCCACCATCGCGTACCAGCTCGCACGTTTCTTGCCTGCATACCGCGAGGTGTTGATTCAACTAATCGACGAGGACAGCGATATCAAGGAGCGGACAACCAAGACACAGTTCGAGAAGCTCATCCGAGATCCCCTGCGCGAAGTCGAGGCCTCAGTGCCAGACGGCATGGTCGTGATGATTGACGCGCTGGACGAATGCGACAACCATGACGGGGCTCGAGACATCCTGAGCGTCCTCCTTGTCGATGCTAGAGATCTGCCGATCAGGTTCTTCGTCAC
Source organism: Ceratobasidium sp. AG-I (assembly GCA_015039395.1). NCBI lineage: Eukaryota > Fungi > Basidiomycota > Agaricomycetes > Cantharellales > Ceratobasidiaceae > Ceratobasidium > Ceratobasidium sp. AG-I. Next base: position 9,956 of record MU132262.1, read on the forward strand.
TTGCCGTCCAGAGCCTTGGCTCTTCGAGGTATTCCAATCAAAGGACGAACGGGATCGATCCGTGCTACACCTCCACGACGTCGATGCACCGACCATACATGCCGACATCAAGACCTACATGGAGGCTGAACTAGCAGGCATATCATTGCCACAGGAAAAGCTTAGGCAGCTTGCAGAACAGGCTGAAAATCTATTCGTCTGGGCAGCGGCCGCCGTACGCTACCTGCGTCCGAAAGATCAAGACGTCAATTTCAATCAGCGTCTTGAGCAGCTGCTATCGGTAGCGTCCGGGCCTAAAACCAACGAACACGAAAGCATCGACCAATTGTACAAGGCCGTGCTAGCCGCTCCATTCGCCGACGCAAATCTGGACCCTAGGGAGAAGGAAACTATCCGCCTAGTATTGAACACCGTGATATGCGCCAGAGAGCCGATGAGCGTCGCGATTATGGCAAAGCTGCTGGGCTTGGACGACGAGCAAGAGATCATATACGCCGTGCAACATCTTCGCTCGGTACTCAACGTCTCTCAACACGCCAATTACATCACCCCACAACATGCGTCGTTTCCCGACTTTATGCTCAGTCATGAGCGCTCGGGAAAACATTACTGCGATGCCGCAAAGCATAACCGTCACTTGGCTCTGGGTTGCTTTACTACCATGCAGCGCTTGCTCCGATTCAACATATGCGAGCTCGAGTCGTCGTATGCTCTCGACGAGAATATCCCTGGTCTCACTGAAAGGATCGACAAGATAATCCCGCCCGAGTTGATCTACGCTTGTCGCTACTGGGGAGATCATTTGACATTTGCTGGGGTTCCGCACGTTCAGTCTGAGCTAGAAGATTTCCTATCGAATCGTCTGCTGCTCTGGATGGAAGTGATGAATTTGAGAAAGGGTATGGGTTCGGGCGCGCAGATGTTGTCCCAGGTCCACGCATGGCTACAGGTGAGTGTACCAATTCTCGAGCCCGTGTGAAGTAGGTCTTGAACAATATGCAGAAATCAGGAGGCGCGAACGATATACTCGAACTTGCCCTAGACGCCAGCAGATTTGTAACCGCATTTGGGTTGAGTCCGGCATCTCGCAGCACACCCCACATCTATATCTCGGCCCTTCCCTTTTGGCCAGAGACACGCCCAATCAGGCTACATTACTGGAAGCGAATGCAAGGGTTGATAAGACTAGAAGGGCCAGCAATGGAGGAAAGGGACACGTCGTGTCTAGCATCGTGGGACGCTGGCGGCAACGTCCTTTGCGTAGCGTTTTCGCTTGACGGAACTCTAGTCGTCTCTAGCTCTAGTGACCATAACATCCGTGTCTGGGATGCGCGGAGCGGGCAACTCGTCGCCGGTCCGTTCAAGGGACACACACACCGAGTCAACTCTGTCGCATTTTCGCCCGACGGCACACTCATCGTCTCGGGGTCTAGCGACAACACCGTTCGTGTCTGGAGTGCATATAGCGGAGATCTCGAAGCTGGACCGTTTGAAGGGCATACAGACCAGGTCCGCGCTGTAGCGTGGTCGCCCGACGGTGGTTGCATCGCCTCAGGTTCTGATGACCGTACGATCTGCATCTGGGATGCACATAGTGGGGATCTCGTGGCCGGGCCCTTGGAGGGACACGCTGGCAGCGTGTACACCGTGGCGTACTCGCCAGATGGCACTCGCATCGTCTCAGGCTCCAGCGACAACACCATCCGCCTATGGGACGCGCACAGCGGAGATCTCGTAGCCGGGCCATTTGAAGCGCACTCTGGCTGGGTTTACTCCACAATATTCTCGCCCGACGGCACTCGCATCATCTCATGTTCTAGCGACAAGACTATATGCGTCTGGGATGCACGCAACGGAGATCTCGTGGTCGGACCGTTTAAAGGGCATACTGGCCAGGTTCGCTGTGTAGCATTCTCGTCTGACGGCGCTCGTATCGTCTCAAGCTCTGATGACCGCACTATCCGCGTGTGGGACGCGCATAGCGGAGAACTTGTAGCTGGGCCCGTTGGGGGACACTCCGGCTGGGTGTACGCCGTGGCGTTCTCGCCAGATGGCACCCTCATCGTCTCTGGCTCAGGCGACCAGAATATCCGTGTCTGGGACGCATATAGCCGGCCTAATGCGGCGGCGTCGTTCAGGGGTCACACCGGCCAGATACGCTCGGTCGCATTCTCACCCGACGGCACTAGTATTGTCTCTGGTTCAGACGACTGTACTATCTGCGTCTGGGATGCGCGCAGTAGGGATCTCATGGCTGGGCCGTTTGAAGGGCATACAGACCAGGTCCGCTCTGTAGCATATTCGCCCGACAGCACTCGCGTCGTCTCAGGCTCCGATGACCGTACTATCTGCATATGGGATGTGCGTAACGGGAACATCATCGCTGGACCATTCAAGGGGCACACTGACTGCGTAAACTCCGTGACGTTCTCGCCTGATGGCGCTCGCATCGCCTCGGGCTCTAGCGATAATACCGTCCGTGTGTGGGATGTGCGGAGTGGGGACCTCGTGGCTGGGCCCTTCGAGGGGCACTCTGGTTGGGTGTATTCCGTGGCATTCTCATTTGACGGCTCATACATTGTTTCTGGCTCTGAGGACGGCACTGTCCAGATTTGGCATGCACACAACGGGCTTCTTGTGGATGGGCCATCCAAGGGGAACAGAAGCTCAGTCCACTCTGTAGCGTTCTCGCCTGATGGCACTCGCGTCGCCTCCGGCTCTCAAGATCGTACCGTCTGTGTTTGGGATGCACACAGCGGGGACCTCATCGCTGGCCCGTTTAGGGGGCACAAACACCAAGTCAATTCTGTGGCATTCTCGCCCGACGGTACTCTAATTATCTCGGGCTCAAGTGATAAAGCTATTTGCGTTTGGGATGCACACAGTGGCGATCTCGTGGCTGGGCCACTGGAAGGACACTATGGTAGAGTGTATTCCGTGGCGTTCTCACCTGACGGCACATCCATTGTCTCTGGCTCCGGGGACGGCACCATCCGGACCTGGCACACCACGCCTACTCTTATTCCCTCTGGAGACGGGAAATATTGGCTAATAGACAAACAAGGGGTAGTCGTCACTCAGCAGGGGCAACTTTTGCTGTGTGTTCCGATTGACATTCGCACTGGTATTATGAGACCGCAAAATACAGGTTGTATATGTAATGGAGGTGCTCTCACGCTTGACTTTAGTGATACCTTCATGGGCGAGCAGTGGTCAATGTGTATACAAACCTCATAGCCTTCAATATAGATATCAGTACAATTAGTCTCTCAAGTCTCATGGGTAGAACACGGTATCAAACAAAAGCGATTTTTCCTTTCAGACCTGATATATGAAATATGCTAGATTCACATAAACTCACTGCAGGGCCTTGCAAGATGAATAAGACTTTCCCCTCGACGTAGGACTAGAGCATAGAATGGAAATGTAGTAGATCAACTCTGCTCCCTGCTCAATTGTTTCTGGCTTGAGTCCTGAGCAGATTATTGTTGTAGTTCTATTTGAGGAATTCGGGTCCGTCGTTCTAGTTTTCTAAAGCCTCCACGCATCATCTTCTCCACTGAAACCTACTCGGGATGCTTGGAGGCTGGGTATAGCTTGATATGTATACTCAAAACCTCAATGAAAGTTCATTGAGATATTTTAGTATATTTGAATTTCTAGAATAAGACGCATATAACTCATATTGCTCTAATATTTCCTACCTGTCGGCACAAGTAGAGTCAGATTTGAGGTCAAACGTAGTTCTGACAAAGCCGGCAGATCAAGGACCTTTAGCAAGCACGAGTCCAACTTCCCTAGCGCCTACAGTAAGATTTGGATAGTTTTTGCCGCACATGTCACAAACTCTATCCCGATTTATATGCCTCACCAACAACCCTGCACGACCGTGCATATCCTCAACCCAGAAAGAGCTCTATCTGTGTCGCGACTATCACTACTTAAGGTCTAATTTACTATTATTTCCTGTTGCATAAATCAACTTATTAGAAGTTAACTCAAAGTTTACGACCAAATAACCAACCCTCTCTGTGGAAGTCGACACCTCCGCCAGCAGTTCGTTCGCAGCGCGTGCGACGGCCAACACTCCTTCATTCACATCTTCTCGGTCGGTTTCAACAACTAAATTTAACTGCATCCAGCTATGAAATTGCACACGGTTAGATGCGCCACACTAGATGTTAACCATGGCTTACTGTCTAAAGAACTTGTCGGGATGCCACGTCTTCAAAATTTCCATAATCAACATCCTCGGCGGCTTTTCCTGCCTAGAGTACGGCGAAAAGAGGAAGTTTTTGACTTCTTCTTTTGTGATAGTCGTTGGTGAGGCGGGGCACGTTACCATCGGCCAAGGGATATCCCTGAACCGGAAGCTCGCGACCTCAATATTTTCGCCAGCTTTAGTTGAGGTGCGCTTAAGCAGTTCCCACTGGTTGGTATATCTGTCCCACGCAGTGGTGTGGCGCGCTGCTTCTAGATTTGCCAGAGCTTGGGTTTCGAAAGCGTCAATCTCGATGGATTTGGTCTCGAGAGATTCTGTTTCAAGGGATTCTGTCTCGTGAGGTGTCCTCGCACCTTCCCCCTGCTTCATGAGCTCTTCAATGGGAGTTTGTGTGCCATAAGAACCAAATAAACCTACCAATATGCCTCCCCGCTTGTAGGTCTCCAATGCATTACAAGATACCAAGCATGTACTCAGGTTCCAGTTGATGACCCGAAGGTCGTCAATTGAAAGCATACGAAGGGATGAATCCGGACGTAAATCCTGAACTTTTTTAATGCCCACAACGGTTTCATGAACTCGAGAGCGTGGAGTCAACACCTTACTTTGAAGACGTGTTTGGCATCTGTCCACGAGCCGTTTCCAAGCTGGAGAATCGCGATAAGCATTCGTAGGATTGAGCTTTCTAAGACTGGGATATTCAATTTGGTCGTGAGGGATTCTTAGAATATCCCCTATCTCGCCCTATATAGTCTATGTTATTAAATGTTCTTGTCTTAACATGACATTGTTTCTTACTATCAGCCAAATTAAACTAAGTCTTGGTAGTTCTGTGAATTTCGAGCCACCTCCGCCAACGTCTGAATGAGCCCCTGGAAACCAAACCTACCTATATGTAAGGAGGGCTCTAGGCTACTCAAGCAAAGGGTATATCACTGACCTCCTTCAACTGAGTGACACCATTTGGCTTGAAAAGTGACACTAAAAAAAGCCTCCGGTTTTCGTGGAATGCAACGATATGAAACGCATTAACGACATTGAGTGGCAACCTAGCGCTGTGATGTGAATACTGGCATCCATCGTCGGTATATGCGCAAACCCATCGACCTACTCTTCGTCCGGCATACCTAATATATCACCATGCATCTTAGATATATGCTTCGAATAGATAGCGCCTATCCGTAGACCCGTCACGAAACCGCCAGGAATACCCTGTGAGGTTAGCAGGCTTACCCACAGTGTCCCAGACGGCCAAATATCTGAATTTGATCTTTGAGGAATCCCGAGTGCGAGCTTTTTGTTACCAGCAACTCACTGGATCGGTATATTTGACTCCGTTCGTACAGAAGTCTTCCAAGGAATAGGCTTTTCTTGCTGCTGCCAGAGCTCAAGAAATCTATCTCTGCCTGGGACCAACCCAATTCGGAACTGTTGAATTGGTGAGATGGTCGTTTTGCTAGATTATTAGTTAGTGGACGTACAATAAGGCTGGCCACTTTGCGAGCTACAAAAGCTCCCCTCGAGTATCCAAACAAACTTGGGAGGCCGTTGCTAGAGATTGGAATTGCGTGTGGGGTAAGCACTCACCAAATACGATCGCCTTGCTGGTATCGCGTGGCGATATAAAGATACGCTTCAACTACGATATTAACTATCAACGAAACCCAAGTTAGGTTGATTTCGAACCTGATTCAGAAGCACTTGCCTATTCCTACCCCGAAAATGCGACCGAGCAGATTCACTGGGTTCTTAGCTGAGCCCGAGCCAACCCCTGAAAGATACAAGATGTGGTCTCCTACGCCTTCTTCGGCCGATGGTCTAGGATAAGCTTGCTTCATGAGCTGGTCTACGCAAGATAAGTTTCAGAGCTACTCGTAAATAGTGTAGACTCACAGAGTTGCCACACATTTGTAGGTTCTTCTGTATAATGCCTCAGACAAACACCGTTCCTCAGGAGTGTCCTTACCTTGTCCTTTCGCTGAGGCACCATCCTTGCCGGTCCCATCACAAAACACCATGATATTCTTAATTTGATCAGGTGGCTTATCTGCCTGATGTGGTGGTCCACTGGGCTGCATGGCGGCTATTCGGAGAATAGACTTGATATAATGTGTAATCGTAGGTGGGAGGGCACAGGAGAGCGGGGTTGCAAGGATGCTTTCGGTGTCAGTATTCTAATAACACTACACAGTTGAACCCCCACTTCTGATATGATCGAGACATTTGAAATACAAGTGTGGGAGGTTTGGCACAACACGCATAAGCAAAGCCGGACGTTTTGTTAGAATGGTTTAATGTTATTCTACGCCTTTCTTTTGAAGTCATAAGCTATATAATAGCTTATGGTGTGTATGCTAAGTGCACATGCATATACGACAGTAGGCTGTATGTTTTTGAACAACTTGCATTACTGAGTGGCGCAATTTGCGATATCGAGGGAGGAACTACCAGCCAGGCTTTTCAACTTTACAGGATCTAAAGTTACAGTTTCAGATGTTCTAGTTCTCCTTTCCGGTTGCAGTATTACGTAACATTTTCCCATCATCCGAATGGTATTGAGGGGAGATTCAGTTAGCCAACTACAATTATTGGTTGGCAGTTCGAATTTCAGACCTTGGTAACTAAACTGTGATTCGAAAGTAACTTCTGGATGGCTGGTTGGATATTGGTTAGCGCATGCACTCAACATATAAGCTGGTGCAAGTCTGGTATTGAGAGCCCTTTCGCCATATTCAGCCTTGTCACCTACACCAGAAACATCTCGAGACTTTTCCCAGCTGTACAGAGTCCCATACATAACGTCCTTACATCAAAGCTATTTGCCTTAATCATGGGTTGGGGGTCTAGGTGACTGCCTCCCCTCCGAAGACATATTCCAAGATTTTCATTTCATTTCTGATGGGTTTGCTGGGATTTCGTGTATAATGATTTATCATCGTTTCGCGTAAACCGATTCATTCAACAATTAGGCATGTACTGTTCCAAGAGTGAAACATTACTGTATTGCAACAATCTTCCCTATATGCTAGTTGCATGTGAGTTTTAGCAGAGTTGTTACCTATTTATTATGCTTTGGAGAAGAACATGGAAGCGATTTCATTCGCATCTGCATCTGATGCATATGCTTAGATCTTATTCCTTGACACTCAGAATTGCTCTAGAGTGTGGGTGATCTTGGCCAGAAAGCCCGACTGAAACCTCTCTTGTGCTACAAATCTACAGTATATGTCCAATCCTACCAAATTCGGATATGATAAACTCATAATCTGGATGGTTTACGTCCCCTCCAATGATATCCAACGCCTCGGTGAATACAGCAATCGCACTATTCCTGTCATCTGGGAATTGAGAACTATGAGGCGATCTATATCGTCTCACGTAGGCATACCCGAGATGTTTGAGGCGCTCAAGACGATGACGGCTATTCCCCGGCGTGAGAGCGACCGCCTGTTGATGAAGCACGATTGCATAATTCAAAATATCGGTATCCAAAGTGACCTGGTACTTGGACATAAATGCCGTAGCCAGCTGGTCAGTGACGCCTGGGCAAGCAGGACTCGAGAATAGAGTGAGCTCCACAGCAGTCTTAAAGTACTCTATTGCCTCGTCCAAGTCTGAAATGGTATGCCCTAGGTGCTTGTAGCGCGCGTAGTACGCCGAAGCAAGGCTTCCCGTTACCACTGAACGAGCGGGATTCTTAGAATCGAGGAGTGCGAGTGCCTGCGTCTGGGTATTTATGGACTCTTGTAGGTCACCCGGATTCCCCTGGACTTGGAAACGGGCGAGAAGGGCGTCACCGTAATCGCTGAGTCTCTTGGGTTGATCTGGACTGGCTGTGTTCAACGGATTTATCGCGGCTTGAAGATGCACAGCGGCAGAATTGATGTCGCCGAGATCCTGGGACCGCTCAAAGCGAGCGAGCAACGCTTTCCCAAGAATATTTGAGAGCGAAGGGCGTTCAGAAACGTGTAAGGGAAGAGCATTGATAGCTGCTTGGCAGTTGTCTACCGCCGTGTCAAGATCGGCCTCATTATCAAAATGTTGATACCGAGCGAAATACGCCTTAGCAATGTCTCCCAGTACCACAGGGCGAGCGGTGCTATCTTCAGGCAGGTCTGTGAGCGCATTATTTAGGGTTTCCACTGCTAGCTCAGCATCGACCGCGTCGCCGGTATGCTCAAACTGCAGTGTCAGAACCCGCCCAAGCCCAGTCATGCTTTCCGTCTGGAGCGCCTGATTGGAAGGATCAGTGAACGCGAGCGCCGCTGCTTTCGCTTGAACCTCGATGGCTTGCTTCATGTCGTCGACGTCTCCAAGATGCTCGAACCGCTGGGCTAGAACCGCGCTCAACTTTCCAGCGACTCGGGCCTTCTGGACTTTATCTATTTCTGGTATAGTCAAATCGTTCTCAAGTTCGTCAAAGAGGCTCTGGTAGAGAAGGATGGCTTTGTCTGCAGCTTCAATGTCTCCGGTTGTGAGGAAAAGTTCGTAAGCAGTATTGGCGACGGTAATCGGTTGGGCAGGTGGTGCTACAGGCGGCACTATGGGGGTGAAGTAAGTAAAGGTTGGTATAAACACGAAACGAGAAATCTAAACATGCCTTCATCGCCGGGGACATTCGCTCCTGACATGGCGGTGGGGCTGAGACTGCGAGTGTGTGGTTGATCTTGTATGATTTATGAAGTGTTTAAATTGAGGATTAGTAACCGCCTCACCAATCACGTGCCTTAGTGCTCATGGACATGATGGCGCTGGAACTGATCATAAAGGGTGTAGCGTGAGGTTTTGAAAAGCTGAGTTATTACGAAGAGTGCTCTCTGGGGGTACTAATTTTACGAGTTGGGGTCGGTATCTACGTACGCCCAAGCATAATATCGGCAGGTTGGCAAGCCTGTCGAACCTAGCAGCCAAAAAATAGCTTGGGGGCGCCAATAAACACTCAATGGCATTGGGATGACTTCAGCGCAGCTGAGACAACAGAAACTAGCCATGAAAGGTGAAAACCGGTAACGCAGCCATACCTTGCGTCGAATTTACCAATCCATTTTTTTTAACGAAGCGTGCATATACTGCTTAGCAGTCTCATCGCTGCATGCGTGGAAAACCGCTGCGCGCGATCCATGGCAAGCCTGGTATTAATACAAACTGGGTGTTACGTACCCTGCTGATCCCAGGGGCTTGTCGCATCGGCTGGCCATGTCCAGAGCATCTTCGGGTCAGGTTCCAGAACCCATTGGAAAGTGTATGCGAGCCTTTGGTGTTTCGATTAGCAAAATATTTTCGCCTCAGTTGGTTGGCTGATTTGTCCTTGAGAGCGGCATCGATTTAGGAATGAATTTAAGAAAAGGGTAGTCTAGCAAAAACGGAAGGCGCACCAGAAGCTTTTTGGAGCAAATGCGGCTCGCGGAGAGCGACCTAGGAATCACAAAAGTAGGGACCTTACCTTGTAGCTTAGCGTGAATTTTAGTAGGGTGTATATAATAGTGGATTCCGAAGGTTTCACTAGCAGCTGTACCTTGAAGTCCAATCAGCAGCTAATCATAATAGCGAGACACAAGTTGAGGTCTTGTAGAATATACTGCAAGATATACGCGATACTCCAAAGCGCTCCGAAATCCGGAGAGAGTTTAGAGTCACCCCTAAGCATCGCAGATATAGTGACGAGATGGAGATCATGTCAATAACCACCTTGAAGTTGCGCGAGTACAAAGGCTCTGGAAACCCGATTCCTGAATCAAATACTTGGGCAGCACAGCGAGTTTAGACTTAGTGGGACTGCGGCCAAAATCTTTCAACAGACAATACAAGCGAACTGCGAGACTGTAGTAAGGGCTTTAAGATACTTGCTAGCTTATATGCTGCCGCTCAAGATGATCTCCGCGTAATCGAACATCAGAAACACGTTCGAATACGTGGGAACACTAGTTAAACGGCCTCTCGCGCGTTTTTCAACCTGACATAGCCTGCGTCGTTTCTGGCGGGCTGTAAGCCCAACAATATAATCGCAACAAACGGGGATATATCGGCCATATCAACTTTTTGGAAGAAGAACAAAGCTTTGTGGAAGCTGAAGGAAACCGTTAGATTTGATCTCAGCGTGTAGATAGGCGTCGCCAACGTGGGAAGCACTCTGCTAGTATTCAATTGGCACTTGGGCGGGAAGAAATCTTAGCTATGAAGGTATCGAAGTTCGACAATCAGGGCAAAGCATATAGGCAACTCTCTAAAATTAGTAAACCTTTCCTGCCACATGCAAGCTCAATGTTGCCGCCTATCTTAAAGCGACGATGCTAAGTCCTACGTGCGCTAAATTTAGCGCTGACCTAGTCGCTTTGATAGTTTCAATCCGCGTTGAGCACGGTGTTACGGAGCTTTCGAAAGATACACCGAACCACATACTTCTTATATCTTGCTGAGTATAACCGTTTTTACTTCGTAGGGTATTATTAGTGCTGCCTCGTTGTAGTTTACATGTTTACCTCTTCAACTTCAACCTCGCACATCTCACCTTGCACTGTAATTCTAGCGGCTGCGACTTTTAAACAGAATACTAGCGCACGCTCTAAGAAAATTTATCCCATCAGCACATTTGGGTTCTGCTGTAGTTCAAGCTCCCATTTCCCGCAGACTCTCCTCGTTATCAGATCGGTAGTTGGGCTGCTCCTTGGTATGCTTCTCGTCAACTATTTCCTGTGGTGTCAACGAATACAAAATTCGTACCCGCGTACAGTATCTTCCACTCGATGTCGATAGGCGCTATGTGGGGCGCTTCCATCCAGGAACTTTGATCAGCAGCGCTTAGGTAACTAGGGCGTCAAAACAAAGAAGATAGATAACAAAATCGACCACTACAAAGCAACAACATGAACGCAGGCTTCCCGTCCCCGGGTCGAGTTCGCAGGTTCTTCAAACGCGTCTCCCATGGCGTAAAGAAAGTACTTGGGCTTAGATTACAGGCATCAGCCCCTCACCCACCGCACCCTCCGCCTCCTGTACGGACTGAAGATGCACCTCCGCAACCTCCGGTTCCTCATGAACCAGTTTCGGCGCTTCCTCTAGATCCGCTTCCCCAGTCTCAACTGCTGGGAGCGCTACCTCAACGAACAGCTTTACCACAGCCAGCGTCAAGTGCCAGCGAACCGGGCCCCACTATTTTGCATTTGACCAACGATGGCACCCGACCAGCCAACACAGAGTCCAGACTGGCAGTAACCGAAAAAAAGGCCGGAGCAGACGCATGGGCCGGACTCAGGGCTACGTTGCGGATGTTGGAAAGGAGCTTGGATACTTTCCCAACTCTCAAGTCCGCCGTTGCCGACTTTCTTGGAGTTGTCGGTGCTTTCGAGGTGAGTCGTCCTGTTTTGTATTTCACCTCGTGGCACTTATTCTCTGCTGCGTGTAGAATGCCGCCCAAAACAGAACCGACTACGCAGAGCTCGCTTCCAATCTCCAGAACGCGGTCCGCGAGTTCGCAGAGCACCCGGAAGAGTATACGGCTTCCGGATTATCGGAGGCTCTGAAGGTTATGGCAGGGTGTGTTATTTCTCGTGTGCAGGAAACTCGAAACTAACACATACAAAGTGACCTTGAGAAGGAAGTGAAACACCTGCAGGAACAGCGACAACACTTAGAACCTGGGCAACATATGGGAGCAGGACGGGGCCTGGTTGACGTGCGAGGGTATTATCTCTTCGTGGAAAGACTGCGTCACGAACTGCAGGTAAGTATGATTTAATGGTATGCTACCGATGAGGTATCTCACGATACCCCAGAACAAAGCACTGGTGGACATCTGGAGGAGCCAAGAGAAGCGGAAAGTAGTACGCCGATCACATAGGGAAGCAGAGGACTTCGCCATCTAATATACTCGTTCTGCAGGCCACTCGTCTCAAGAGGCTGAACGCAGCTCTGAAGGCGATGTACGACTCGAGCCTGACCGATGTTGTCGGCCGACGCACGTGTACTCCTGGCACTCGCGAAGCAGTTCTTGCAGAGATGCGACGGTGGGCGGATGACCCCGGCAGGCCGAAGGTGTACTGGATGAACGGCATGGCTGGGACCGGCAAAACCACACTGGCGTATAGCTTCTGCGCCGAGATGCAACGTACACGTCAACTCGGAGCGAGCTTCTTCTGCTCCCGTGCGGACGCAGATAGTCGAGATGTGTCGAAGATCGTACCCACCATCGCACATCAGCTCGCACGTCTCTCGCCTGCATACCGCGAGGCTCTGATTCGACACATAGGCGAGGACAACGATATTGGGACGTGGGCAACCAAGACACAGTTCGAGAAGCTCATACGAGATCCCCTGCGCGAAGTCGAGGCATCGGTGCCTGCGGGCATTGTCGTGATGATCGACGCGCTAGACGAATGCGACAGCTACGACGGGGCTCGAGACATCCTCGGCATACTCCTCGCCAATGCTAGAGACCTGCCGATCAAGTTCTTCATCACCTGCCGCCCCGAACCCGGACTCTTCGATACGCTTCAATCGGAGGACGAACGTTACCGCTCTGTGCTCCACCTCCACGACGTCGATGCATCGTTTGTGCAGGCCGATATCCAGAAGTACCTGGAGGTGGAACTAGCGGAGACGTCCCTGGCTCAGGACAAACTTGGGATGCTCGCCGAACAGGCAGGGGCTCTGTTCATCTACGCCGCTACCGCCGTGCGCTATATTTACCCCCGAAACCGACGTGTCAACGTCCACCAGCGTCTCGACGACCTGCTGTCGATAGCGTCGAAGGACAGAACGCATAAACACAAGGGCATCGACGAGCTGTACGCTGCTGTGCTCGCTGCGCCGTTCGCGGAGAACGAGTTCAGTGCCCGCGAAAAGGAGAGCATCCGGCTGGTTCTGGATACAGCGGTGTGCGCGAGAGAGCCGATGAGTGTCGGGACGATGGCGAAGCTGATGGAGCTGGAGGACGAACAGGACGTCGTACAGGCACTACACCATCTTCGGTCTGTGTTGAATGTGACTCGAGGCACGAATCTGATCTCGATACTGCATGCGTCTTTCGCCGACTTTATGCTGGACCGGAGTCGGTCGGAGGATCTGTGGTGCGATGCCGTGATGCACAACCAGCATCTAGCCCTGTATTGTTTCAGCGCTATGGAGCGATTGCTGCGGTTCAACATATGCGAGCTGGAGTCGTCCTTTGATCTCGACGAGAGGATTCCGGACCTTGCGATAAAGGTCGAGAGAGCAATTGTATCCGAGCTGTTCTACGCTTGTTGCTACTGGGGAGATCATCTGAGGTCCGCAGAGGCCCTGAGAGAGAACTATTCTATATTAGAAGACTTCCTGTCGAATCGGTTGCTCTTTTGGATGGAAGTCCTGAATCTAAGGAATTGTATCAACCTGGGTGCGCAGATGTTGGACCAAGTTCATACATGGCTTCAGGTGAGTTTGTCCGTTCCAGAGCGCTTGTGAAGCAGATTCTAAAAGCAGTACAGAAATCCGGAGGTGCGAATGATGTATCGGAACTTGCCCTAGACGCCAGTAGATTTGTGACGGGGTTCAGCTTGAGTCCAGCGTCTCGCAGTACACCCCACATCTATGTCTCTGCGCTCCCCTTCTGGCCAGAGATGCGGCCGGTCCGACTACGGTATTCGAAGCGAACGCGGGGGCTAATAAGATTAGAAGGGTCAGGAATGGAGGGAAGGGACACATCGTGTTTAGCAACGTGGAACACTGGCAGTGTGGTCTCATGTGTCGCGCTCTCGTCCGACGGCACTCGCATCGCGTCCAGCTCTTACGACAGGGCCATCCGTATCTGGGACGCACGCACCGGGCTTCTTCTCGCCGGACCGTTCAAGGGACACACCGACTGGGTTTTCTCGGTCGCGTTCTCACCCGATGATACACGCATCGTCTCCAGCTCTGGAGATGGGACTATCCGGGTGTGGGATGCACACAGCGGGCTTCTTGCTGTTGGACCTTTCGAGGGGCACGCTAAGTGGGTCAACGCTGTAGCGTTCTCGCCCGACGGTACTCGCATTATCTCTGGCTCTAGCGACCAGACCATTCGTGTGTGGGATGCACATACTGGACTTCAGGTGGCTAGTGCATTCGAAGGGCACACGGATTTAGTGTGTTCTGTAGCTTTCTCACCCAATGGCACTCTTATCGTCTCTGGTTCCGGCGATGGGACGATCCGAGTTTGGGATGCACACGCCGGGCTAACGGTAGCTGGGCCGTTCGATGGGCACACCGACTGGGTCAACTCAGTAGCATTCTCGCCCGACGGCGCTCGCATTGTCTCTGGGTCTGATGACAACACAATCCGTGTGTGGGATGCACGCACCGGGCTTCTTGTTGCTGGGCCGTTCGAAGGACACACCAGCGCGGTCTGCTCCGTGGCGTTCTCTCCTGATGGCACTCGCATTGTTTCTGGCTCAGATGACAAGACGATTCGAGTCTGGAATGTAGATAGTGGGCTTCTCGTTGCAGGCCCATTCGAGGGGCACACCAACATGATCAGCTCTGTTTTGTTCTCGTCTGACGGCACTCGCATTGTCTCTGGCTCTAACGACCACACCATCCGTATATGGGATGCACACAGCGGACCTCTTACCGCTCGCCCTTTCGATGGCCACACCGACTGTGTCAACTCTGTCGAGTTCTCGCCCGACGGCGCTCGTATTGTCTCAGGCGCTTGGGACAACACTATTCGAGTTTGGGATGCTCACAGTGGGCTTCTTGTTTGTGGGCCGTTCGAAGGGCACACTTCCTGGGTCCATTCTGTAGCGTTCTCATCCAATGGTACTCGCATCGTCTCCGGCTCTAGCGATAATACCATTCGCGTGTGGGATGCTCACAACGGCCTTCTTGTTGCTGGACCTTTAGAAGGGCACACCAACTCAGTCAGATCTGTGGGTTTCTCGTCAGACAGCACTCGTATCGTCTCTGGCTCTGATGATAACACCATCTGTGTGTGGGATGCATGCAGCGGATATCTCGTTGCCGGGCCGTTTAAGGGGCACGCTCAGTGGGTCTCCTCCGTATCGTTCTCTCCCGACAACACACGTATCGTCTCTGGCTCTCATGACAATACTATCCGCGTGTGGGAAGCACGCACCGGGTTTCCTATTGACGGGCCGCTCCAAGGGCACACCAATACTGTTTGCTCCGTGGGATTCTCACCCGACGGTAGTCGCATCGTCTCTGGCTCCGAGGACAATACCATCCGAGTATGGGACGCACACAGCGGGCTCACTGTCGCCGGGCCGTTCAAAGGGCACACACGTTGGGTCAACTCTGTAGCGTTCTCTCCCAACGGTAATCATATTGTCTCCGGCTCTCACGACAACACCATCCGAGTCTGGGATGCCTACAGCGGCCTCCTAGTAGCTGGGCCATTCGAGGGGCACACAGACTCCGTCAGGTCCGTGGGTTTCTCACCCGACGGCATTCGTATCGTCTCTAGCTCTGATGACAAGACCATTCGTGTGTGGGATGCACGCACCGGGCTTCTCGTTGCTGGGCCATTCCAGGGGCATACAGATTCAGTCAGGTCGGTGGGGTTCTCGTCCGATGGCACTCGCATCGTCTCCGGCTCTGATGACCACAGCATCCGAGTCTGGAACGCACAAAGTGGCTTTCTTGTAGCCGGGCCTTTCGAGGGGCACACAGATTTCGTCAGGTCTGTGGGGTTCTCATCCAATGGGACTTGCATCGTCTCTGGCTCTGATGATAACACCATCCGTGTGTGGGATGCACGCACCGGGATTCTCGTTGCTGAGCCATTTGAAGGGCACACGAGATCGGCCTGCTCTGTGGCATTTTCTCCCGACGATACTCGTATTGCCTCTGGCTCTTGGGACAGCACCATCCGAGTGTGGGATGCTCGCAGTGGACTTCTTGTTGCTGGACCATTTCAGGGTCACACCAATACGGTTGATTCCGTTTCGTTCTCGCCCAATGGCGCTCACATTGTCTCCGGCTCTAGCGACAAGACCATCCGTCTATGGGATGCCCGTAGTGGCCTTCTGATCTCGGGACCATCCGAGAGACACGCGGGTTCAGTCAACTCTGTAGCCTTCTCGCCCGACGGTACTCGCATTGTCTCTGGCTCTCACGATAGAACCATCCGTGTCTGGGATGCTCACAACAAGCTTCTCGTAGCTGGCCCATTCCGGGGGCACACCGACTGGGTCTACTCCGTTTCGTTCTCACCCGACGGTACTCGTATTGCCTCTGGCTCCCATGACCGAACTATCCGTGTGTGGGACGCAAACAGCGGGCTTCTGGTTGCTGGGCCTTTTGAGGGGCACACCAACACAGTCAGATCCGTGAAGTTTTCTTCCGATGGTGCTCGTATCGTCTCTGGCTCCAATGACAGCGCCATTCGTGTTTGGGCGACTACTCCTCTTCACACTGATGAGCCTGGTCATTTCAAAGAGTGGGTGATGGACAAAGTAGGCATGATCAACACTCCGCAGGGTGAACTTTTGCTTTGTGTTCCAGTCGATCTTTGGACAGGACTTGTGCGACCACAAAATACGGTTTGTATTTATGCCCAAGGTGTACTTAGACTTGATTTCGATGGTGTGTCTTTGGGCAAGGAGTGGACAAAATGTTACCAGCCAGATTGAAAGGCTTCATGTTATCCGGATGTAATGTGTGTTCTACCTCATTGTCAGAGTTAGCCTGTATCCTATGTCATTGCAATCCATGTTATCTTTTGTAATTGCATCCGGCGGGGAATTGGCGGCAACCGCATAGGTCCTAGAGATTGCGTGCAAGCATGAGCGAATCAACGCCGACAACAATATATTGCCGACATTCAGTTGGGTGGCGGGCGTGGCGCTTATCAGAGTGAACCCATCTTGGTTGCTCCCCCGTTACTAAAATGATCTGAGCGGTAACAGGAGCTAGGCAAGTCAAGCAGATCTCAAATGAGACGCGGATAGCGCCAAAATGGGGAAATCAACAAGTACTTTTCTATACAGTAATATTTTTTTAAAATATCCTTAGATTGTACTGGTAGTTGGTTGGCTACTCAGGATAAAGAATATGGTGATAATACCAACAAGCTGCCGGGGCTATCGGACCCCAAGAAACTGGACAACCAGTATACATCAGCAAACCTCACCAGACTCTGGACCTGCTCTGAGAGCTGCCAGAGTCTCCAGAGTGTCTCACAAGGTAGCCAGAGTGCTCTGGAGAGACTCTGGCAGTAGATCAGGGATATTTCAGGGTTTGGCAAACATTGAACAATACATGCTATGGGAAATACATTTTCGCTTTTTTCAGCCAGTCAGATACAATTATGATTTCAGTAGTGAATACATGACCATGGGAAAATTCTGTATGCTTGAATAGTATCTTTTGAGAGGATTAGTTGCTCAATCAGTCAGCTTGTCACCCTAAGACATGAGCATCACTTTGATTCAAGACTTAGAGACCTTTGGGATCATTCCACTGAATCACCCCTGCAAGTCCCACCTGACTTAGCAGCACATCTACACACAGGGGTACTTTGTAGCATTTAGGTGGTTTTGTGCAGAGGAGAATGCAAATTACTGGCTAGATAAAAAGATAGCATACATTCCCAAAAGTGTTAATCATGCACAGGCTCCTATCATCAACACAGCCACCAGATTTTCCCTGATCTACTACCAGAGTCTCTCCAGAGCACTCTGGCTACCTTGTGAGACACTCTGGAGACTCTGGCAGCTCTCAGAGCAGGTCCAGAGTCTGGTGAGGTTTGCTGATGCAGCCGAAAATCCATAGCGTCACAGACGATTGTTGGAGCTGTCCTGCTGACTCAGCACTACCCAGCTAGCATGCATTTATCTATAATTCTAGACACATAACCTACTATTTTCTTGCCGAATAAGATAGGGGTGTTACTTATGATGTTTTGCTAGCCTACTATCTCATTTGCACCAGTTTTCTTCAAAAATACGAGACCATGCGGGCCTGATAAGGAAAGCCATGGGACTGAATCATGTGACCTCATAGCCACAAGCTGCCGATTCTCTCCAGCTCCACAGCCGATCGCTAAGACTGGTCTTCTAGTCGATTTTGTGCAGAATCGGTTGTGCAGAACCTGCCTAATAGCTAGATGGGTCGGCTAGCTTGCGTTCTGTCGGGACATGGTTGATGGGAAGGATGGTTCTGGGAATGTAGCTGGGTAGGTGCTCAGCAAAACAGGTTTTTTCTTAGGAGAACTCAGGAGAACTCAGGAGCGCGTGAGCACCGGGAGCCACCCCCCCCCTTCTTGAGCACATAGGAGCACAGCTGGTGTACTCCCTAGCCCTTGGGAGCACCAGCCTTGGCTTGGGAGCACCCTGGAGCACCAGTCTGGGGCTTGGGAGCGCTCTGGAGCACCATGTCCCGATATGGTAATTTCCTTTTTGGGAAAATATGATTTTTGTTTTATTCTTTCAAACACATTTCCTTTTTTGGTATTTCCTTTTTTGGTATTTCCTTTTTAGGAAGGTCTGTTTTTAGCCCACATCACAAAAAGATTTCCAAATGCAGCACAAGTGCACCAGAAAATAATTGCCAAGTGCGAGAATGGAACCAAGGGCCTAAGTGTCTTACCTAATCCCCCAGGTCCTTAACCACTAGACCAGCAGAGCTTGATAGTACACTCCCAATTCTAGCCTATATCTCGACTTTTTTGATCTTGTATGCACTCTGGTGGGCTCAGGGTTGGATTGTTGCAGGTGCTCTAAATTGCTAAAATCACTAATTAAATGGATACAGATGTGGGTATTTTTCTCATATTTGTTCCTGTTTACCAGGTAGGGCTGTCCAAGGAAGACCAGACACGAAGAAACACCCAAACACACAATCTCCCTTGGACAGCCCTACCTGGTAAACAGGAACAAATACGAGAAAAATACCTACATCTGTATCCATTTAATTAGTGATTTTAGCAATTTAGAGCACCCCCAACAATCCAACCCTGAGCCCACCAGAGTGCATACAAGATCAAAAAAGTCGAGATATAGGCTAGAATTGGGAGTGTACTATCAAGCTCTGCTGGTCTAGTGGTTAAGGACCTGGGGGATTAGGTAAGACACTTAGGCCCTTGGTTCCATTCTCGCACTTGGCAATTATTTTCTGGTGCACTTGTGCTGCATTTGGAAATCTTTTTGTGATGTGGGCTAAAAACAGACCTTCCTAAAAAGGAAATACCAAAAAAGGAAATACCAAAAAAGGAAATGTGTTTGAAAGAATAAAACAAAAATCATATTTTCCCAAAAAGGAAATTACCATATCGGGACATGGTGCTCCAGAGCGCTCCCAAGCCCCAGACTGGTGCTCCAGGGTGCTCCCAAGCCAAGGCTGGTGCTCCCAAGGGCTAGGGAGTACACTAGCTGTGCTCTGGATGCTTCATTGGGAACTTGAGCCTTTGGAGCACCATATGTGTGCTCCAGAGGCCTTGTGTCAGCGACGACCACTAGGGAGTGACTTGCAATGGCTCTAAGTCCACGCAAGACCAAACACAAGCTCAAGGCTAGGTTGGTGAAAGGGGCTGCCGTCGATGCTCTAAGGCAAAGGGGTCTTACAGTGGTAGGAGTGGGACAAGACCCAGGAGTATGATTAAAGTATTGCACTTAGACTTAAGAGTCTTGGGCAGGAAACCAATCAGGGACCAATGTGGTATGAAAGGGTAGATTGTGGTATGAGAACAGGAGGTCGAGTTCTGAGGCTTAAGGCTCTCAGACTCTCCCTTATATATTGCTCCTATCTATTTTAGTACATGAAAACTATTTTATAGAAGGAGTGGAAAGCGTATGGAGAGAAGTGTAGTGCTGGCAAGAGAAGTGCATATAAGCGAACCCTTAAGCGACGCACAGCCACGCTTACAAACAAGCGCCGTGGCTATGCTTACATCAGGTGGCAATTACACATAAATCGAATAAACGCGACTTAGAGAAAATAAGAATGAAGATAAAATGAAATAAAATCATATAAAATCATATAAAATCATAATAAATTCGTGACATGGTCTGGGCCATGACACCTTGGAGGAAAAACCCATTTTGCTGATGTGGAGCAGCAGTGTTGGCGGAGCCGGGTCAAAGACGCCAGACCGGTCACAAGGTCTGCTGACCTGACTCTGGTGGTCAGGTCAAACCAGACCGACGTCATGACCAGTTAGAGCTAAGCATGTCGGGCGAGCATTTCCCGCAATTCCCGCGCTCGCACGCGGGAATCCGGCGCCAAAATCCCCATCCGGCGCCCGCGCTCGCGCCCGCACGCGGGAATGCGGGAATACCCGCAGCAACCCGCACTGCTCGCAGTACCGGCGCATTGCGAGCATTCCCGCAAGCTCCCGTGCCCGCAGCGTGTCTGTAACAGCTGCGAGGGGGACTTGAGTGCACGACATTATAAATCACTGACCTTGAAACCCATAACATCGGGACGATTGATAGCTCATTAAATGCGCATAAATCAGCTGAGTCTGAATATGTCTTCACGCTAGCAGAAATAATTTGTTTAGGAAGGGAAATACGCGAAATACATTTTGTGAATAATATACAACTATCGCAGCCATTACTGAAGCCCAATCAGATGGGTTCTGACAGATCTAAGGTAGCGATATACTGCTCCAGGTGTCTCAGAATCTATCTACGCGGTTTGGAGGCAATCCAATGAGCAGATACTGAGATATGCATTGAAAGGGGGGAATCACCTCTCTATCCCCCTATCCTTGCAGTGGCAATAGAACTAAGGACATCTAGGCAAGCTGAAATCATACATAATATTCAGAGTACTTGAAAACCTCTGTGTGCAAAATATCTCATTCATAGGCCCTCAGTATTCATGTGAACTTATGTGACTCAAAGTCTCAAGTGTACCATAGGCTCAGACTAAATCCCCTTTGTATGATTCACCCAATCTCAGTATGAGATAGGTTCCAAGGTAGCGAACTAAGGTAAGTAAACATGCTGAGTATAATGTACTCATTGGATTTCTTTGTAGCATTCCCATTTATACTGTAGGGGGGGATTTATGCGAGGTTTAGCCCCTATTCTCACTGTGTCCCCTGTTTGAGCACCTTCTAGTAGCCTGATTGAGCTGTAATTCTGTATATAGACTCTTATATGATGCTTGAATGTAACTAGTACAAGGGAGCAATGTTTCCCTGGTGAGATTGCTTAGTGCTTGTGGCGCTTTTTAGGGGTAATTTCCCCCCCAGCAGTAAATCATGTATTTCACCCCCAGGATAATTTATTTTCATCATGATATGTACATATTCCGAAAGCGCTGAATTATGCGCATTTAATGAGCCTAGTATGAACAGAATGTGATGGAATTTGGGTACACTCATTCTGCCCAGTGTGCACTCTGAGTCCCCCCTCGCGCAGTAAAGTTGCACGCTTTCGTGCGTTTACTTATCGATTTACCCGCAGATTTTTGCGGGTATCTGCGGGTATATCAGCGCTTAAGTGCGGGCAACCCGGCGGGAATTTGCGGGCAACCCGCTCCAAAAATCCCAAACCCGCACCCGCGCTCGCTGCTCGCACGCGGGTATTTGCGGGTATTTGTGCCCGCAAACGCGAGTATTCCCGCGTGCGGGATGCTCGCGCGACATCCCTAGTTAGAGCACGTGATTTACCCAATCAGGCGATCTTGGACATTCTTGCTCTCTGTAGCTGTCCTCCATCCCCTGTACCCTCAGTGACTAGTAATACAACATGCAACGCAACTTTCACAACCGCAACTGGGCTTGCGATTATTTTTATGCAGATGGAAGCAAGTACCGCCGAGATCGCACGCACAAGAGTGCGTGGTGCAAAGGATGTCTGAAATCAAGAAGCGTGGCCCTGAAAGATGAAGACGAGCGTCTGGTTCTGTATGGACAAATTGAGGAGATTAGGTCTGAAGAGGAGCACGACCTACAGGGTAAGCTGAACTGTATTATATTCAGTGCATACATTCAGCTCAGCCAACTACTTTACAGCTCTAAACGAGGTGCCCCCAATATGTGGCAAAATTGCGACCCTACACACCCATCTAGCTAGATGTCCGCATGCTGACCAAAAGGCCCGTCATCAGGCGTCTCTTGATAAAGCTGTACCACGCCGTGGACAGAAATCGGCTGCGCTACCCGATGGCGCTCCTAATCCGTCAGCATCCCTTGGGGGGTAAGAGTGGTTTGAGACTGCACTCTGTAGGTCTGCTGCTTCGGCGGGATGGTCCTGGAATAGTGTTATGGATCCGGAGTTTGTTTCTATGATGAAGATATTGCGGCCTGACCTGAAGATCCCTGATCGGCGAGTTCTATCTGGCCGGGTGCTGGATGCGGAGATTGACAGGGTTGTGGGCAATCTCAAGAGTGAAGTTGAAGGGAAACTGGCAACAGGAATGTGCGACAGGTGGAAGAACTAAGCATGTCACGCGGAAATTTCTGCGGAATTCCGCTCTCGCACGCGGAATTCCCGCGGATTTGGAGGCTACCCGCTCCGGCTCCCGCTTCCGCACGCGGAAACGCGGAATTCTGCGGGTATTTCCGCGCTTCTTTTTACAAATGTCATCACATTCACTTCAAACTTATATCATTAAATGCGCATAAATCAGGGCTTTCAGGATATATGCTTCACATCCTCAGGAAAAATCAAATGCCCGAGATCGTGCATGATTTACTGTAAATAAATAATCACAACGCGTCGCATGCATTCTGTGCGCCCCCCTGTTGCGATTTCTACTAGCGTGAAAGTGTACACAGTGTATATACATTAATTTCTAATAACTGGCAAATTTTCATAAGATTCCAATCAGTGGAATCATATGTACTTAACATGCAATCTCCATATAGTCCCCCCTGTATCCCCACCTGTTGTTGGACCAGCTTGAGACCACTTCAGGAGAAATGACATCATCCAATGTGGTCAGCAGTATGTAATACATTACCTGTGCAAGTATCTCACTTGCAGGTAGTCTGTGGCTAACACAATGCCCACTTGAGTTGTGGGTGAATCATCTATAAGCCTTATCTTACCAGCCAGTTACATTGCTGGTGTTGCACTATAGGTAAAAATCAGTAGGACTTGCACTATAGTAACCAAGCATTCTGAGTAGAATGTACTCATTGGAATTCTTTCAATTATCCCCATTCATGTTGTACAAGAGGATTTATGTGGGGATTTCCCCCTGGGCGACATATTTCCCCCATTTACATCACTTCCCATGCTCTTGAGTGTCTGAAAGTTGGTATACAGCCTATTTGAACCCTAGCGCATCCAGTGCGCACAAGGGAGCAACATTCTGGCGGTGAGTTTCGCTAGTCTGTGTGGCGCTTTTCAGGGGTATTCCCCCTCCCAGGAGTAAATCCCCCTCCCAGGAGTAAATCCCCCTCCCAGAGCCTGTTTGATTTATGTAGATAGTGAGACCCATATATTCTGAATGCTATGAATTATGCGCATTCTATGAGATACTTATCATGAGAATGTGGTGGGATTTGTGGACACTCAAACTTCAGAAATCGAGCCTTGTAGACTCTGAGGAGTGTTTTTGCACGATCTATGCTAAATAAAATGCGCATAAATGCGAGAAAATGTGCATTGGATGCGCGGGTATTTTGCGGACATATTGGCGCTTAAACGCGGGAATTCCGCCGAATTTCCGCCGGGAATTCCGCACATTTTTGTGCTTCCCGCTCCCGCTCTTGCTACTCGCACGCGGGTATTTGCGGGTATTATTTGCCGCGGGTATTGCAAATTTCCGCGTGCGGAATTTCCGCGCGACATGCTTAGGAAGAACATATCTAAGACGTCCGTAGTCGCCTCAATGATTACAGTCGACTATCAGGTAGGTACATTTTTCGATTACTCAGCTCCAAATATAGCTTATCTTGCGATATTCAGGCCCATATCACCCATGCCCATGATGTATCTGCTAGTCGAAAGACAGCCAATCATCTACTGTCCCTTGTTCTTGATGAGATTGAATATGTCGAGGGTCAGCTTGGTGCTAGCATTGTTGCTTGGTGCAGTGATGCGAGTGGAGAATCTCGGGCTATGCGGAGCAAGCTGTATGCGCTGAAACCACACCTAATCACCCCAGATTGCTATGCACACCAGGTACGTGATCAATTGCTCAAGTAATTAACACTAAAACTTTCTGATTTCTCAATTTCAGATCAATCTTGTTGTGGGCGACTTTTTCAAGCACGTCCCGGGCATGGCAGAGATTGCGGATAAGGCTAATCAAATTGTCAAGTGGTTTAGAAACCATTCTTACACCTTGGGCCTACTTTGCACTTGCCAGCAGGAGGAATATGGTGTCACGCTGGCGCTTATAACCGCCGTTCTCACACGTTGGACTGCCCACTACTGCGCTTCGGCGCGCTTGCTCGACATTGTCAAAGCGCTCATTATATGCGTCACTCGACATGAAGCAGAACTTCTGGATTCCGCAGGATCAAACGACCCCAATGCACGGGGAGTAGCAAGGGAGGTATTTAGCATCATTAGAGATATGGGATTTTGGACACAACTAACCGAGTAAGTGCATCTTAAGGTAGCTATTCTATTGAGGCTAAGCTTTAATTTCAGAATGAAGACTGCTCTTCGACCCCTGGCAATAGCTGCAAACATAACACAAGCAGCAGACACTCGACTCAATCAAGTTGCCATTGCAATGGGGAGTCTATATCATGCATTTACTCAGCCTGGGGTCCCCGAACGAACTAGTACTGCCGTTTGCCAAAGTCTCGAGAAGCGATGGGCTAAATCCGATCAAGACACATTTATTGCCACAGTCTACTTCAACCCCTTTTACCGACATCACTTGTTTAATCAGGCAGAGCCAGCACTCCACCCTCTCGGGTTGTACACTATGCTTAAACGGCTCTTCGCTCGGCTGTTCCCGGGAGAGTCACTTGTTGTTGGCGCTTTCATGCAAGCAAACACATCGTACGCAGCCGGAAAGGGTCATTTTTCCGATGAGAACATGTGTGTACAGGAGCTCGAAGAACAAAATGAAAGTAATGTAAGTGAAAGACAGCTTACATTCGATTAAACTTGCTAATTTCTTCCAGGGTGTACTCGTCACTCTCCTTCGTATCTGGGAGCACTTTGCGGCTGGAGAGAAGTCAGGCGAGCAGCAGTTTGCCCGGCTCGCACTCCGTTGCGTCTCCGTTGTTGCTACTTCTGCTGGGTGCGAGCGGTTATTTTCACAGATGGGAATAACACATACGAAACTCCGAAATCGACTCACCCTCTCCTCCGCCCGCAAGATTGTCCAATTGAAGATGGACGTGCGCGCTTGGCAAGTCCGCAAAGGACTTGTTCGCGCTCGACCGAAGCGCCGGAGGAATCCCGCTGAATCATTGCAGGCTGAGGGTGACGACTCCAGGAGCGAGAGTGACGAAGAGCCCGAGGAGGAGGCGGATGTACAACAAGTCATCCGAGGGTTGACGGAGGACGTCGCAGCCGACAAGGACGTGGCTGATGAATGCCAGGGCGACAATGTGGGTGGTGACAAGGATATTGACGAAGGGATCGAGCAGGACAATCAAGATTCAAGCGAATGCGCCGAGAGACAGGCTCTACCGCGGATAGTTTTTCGGTGGACAAGAGAACTCACGTTGGCTCAACTTTTTGATTATGCAGCTTTGTCCGGTGATCACCAGGCTTGGAGTCAAGTAAGAAGTGCGTGGGCTGGCGGGATTACAAATCTGGAGTCTGAGATGAAGCGCTACGGGCTTGATGATATTTTTGAGCAGCAGGACGTGGTAATGCCACATAGGGGTTGATTGTAAATGTAATTAGCCTACCTAATATGGAATCTATGTACATATGTGTCACGAGCTCTGACTGGTCAAGAGTCTGGTCAAGGTCATGACCTCATGACCTGACTTAGCCCCAGACCTGACCGGCGACCCCCGAATTTGACAACACTGTGGAGCAGTGATCTTGGGGCCTCTGTGTGGAGAGTCTCCTTTGCGGTCGTGGGGAGTAGTTGGAGTTGGGGTATAGTCGACACATAACATGGAAACCGCTGCCTATCCCGCTCAGCAAAAACCTGCTAAGTTCCGGAGCCCTCCAGAGCGCTCTGGAGTGCAGGAGCGCGTGGAGCCACCCCCTGCAATCCGGAACGCGCAGGAGCATGTGATACAAGCTCACAAGTGCTCGTGGGTACCAACGAGAGTTCGCGATTCACTCCTGAGCACCTCACGTCTTCTAAATAGCACTCAAGAGAACTCATTCCAGCCTCACAAGCAATAGCCTTTGTATGTGTATATTAGTTATTCACGGATCAATTCAAGTTGGGTATAATAGGTAACATAACTGTGATATTTGGATAGAATATTTGTATGTACACCAAAGAACGAGAAACCAGAGAACAGAACTAGAGAAATATGTTCTTGCTACCAATCTGTATCACAGTGATCTCATGCAGCCAAGAAATATTGAAGCAGGGTAACCAAGCCCGTCCAAGCAATTGTTAGCAAGTGAAAACTCAGTATGGAACGGCTGACTTAACCGCATCGTAAGTGGCGAGACTGCGGAGGGCCAAGCGCCGTGATCCACAGTGGAGCAACGGTACATCTGGAAAACTGTAAATACCAAGATAGCACTATATAGTACTATATAGCATATATAGCAACCTGAGCAAAATTGGAGAGGTCCCTGATTTATAGTACTATATGGTACTATATAGTACCTATCTGGAAAATACATAGGTGCTAGATAGCATTTTTGGAGCACTATGTAGGGCTATATAGCGGTATATAGCAAACATGGTCTAACCATATATGGTAATTTCCTTTTTAGGAAGGAGGTTTAGAATAAAGAAATAAAAATCTTAATTAAAACTTGATGACTAATCAGGCACCAATTTGAAATTGCCCAGACAGGCAACTCATTATACTTCCTTGGGAGCCTAGCACATGACTTGATCATCAATCACTAACTCCCCCTTTCCCCCTGAGTCATCCAAGTGCCCCTTTTGACCTCCCCCTGTTCCCTCTGTGGGCCCCCTTGCCTCCCCTGGAGGTATTTTCTAGCATATAGTCCAGTTGGTGCACAGGGGACAGAAATCTGATGGCTAGTTGAGGAGATTGATCAACATTGCCAATTGCTATTTTTAGCATTTTTATTTCTTTATTCTAAAACTCCTTCCTAAAAGGAAATTACCATATATGGTTAGACCATGTTTGCTATATACCGCTATATAGCCCTACATAGTGCTCCAAAAATGCTATCTAGCACCTATGTATTTTCCAGATAGGTACTATATAGTACCATATAGTACTATAAATCAGGGACCTCTCCAATTTTGCTCAGGTTGCTATATATGCTATATAGTACTATATAGTGCTATCTTGGTATTTACAGTTTTCCAGATGTAGGTGGACGTGCAGAAGGTTAACAAAAAGACACAGGTAGTCGTGGACTTACATTGGGGACAATCGGCTACGTGTGGGCTGGCTAATTGGGTGAGGTATTGAATGGGGCTGTGGTGGGGTCGTAGTCAGCGATTGGAGTCGTGGTGGGCAGTTCAGGGCGTTGGGTAGGGATGTCGGGCGGGAAGCCCGCTCGCAGGAATACCCGCGTTTGCGGGCAAAAATGCCCGCAATACCGGCACTGCGGGCAGGCAGCGCCGGCGCCAGAACGCCTAACTCTGCGCGGGTTGCCCGGCCGGAATTTGCGGGAACCGGCACGTAAGCGCCGTTGTTCCCGCATTTGCTGTGTGTGTGCCCGCATGTGCCCGCACAATTCACATCTTAATACGCGCACCTGGAGCTGCAATGGCCAACATTCCATTGGACGGATCAATATCTATTAGCATGTGGCTACTGGTTTACATCTGACACGCCCTCCACTCAACAATCCGTTAAACCTACAAGTGCTATTAAGTTCCTACGATCCTATATAAACTGGATCCTCTCGGGAAACTTGCGACTTACAGCACCTTCAAGGATCCCGTCAATATAAGTCCTGAAGGTAACCTCGATCTGAGGCACATCACGTTGTGCGTGAGTAAACAATCAGCTCATCACAAATGAAACTCACGAGCGCGAGCGACGTACCAATATTCTCACCGCCCCTTGCCGGACAGGGTGCCGACCTCAATGGGCAGCGCTGTAAACGTAGGCAAGTGCAGCGGCGGTGGTCTTGTTGACAATAGGGAGGGCAGTGAGATCAGGGATGGTGCCGGCGTTCTTGATCGTCGGGCGATGCGCTTCGTGGAAGTAGGCGGGGACGGTAACTGCGGCTTGGGTGACCTTCTTCCCAAGGACAGCCTCAGCCGTCTCCCTCATCTCTGTTAGGACCATCACGGAAATTTCTCCGGGTGTCTAAAACAAGATATTAGCCAATGTATTGCGTGATAAAAGATAATACAATGAACGTACAAAATCCTTGAGTTGAGCCGTTCTAGACCTGGATCGCCACTGCATAGCCTTGTTGTTGTTGGCGTGAGCGCACGAGACAAGACAGATAAGTGCAATATCGGCAAAGAGGTTGCGTCGAGTTGATAATGACCGAGGTACGCCAGTCTAGCTACATAGTATGGGTTGCATCAGCCGCTTGTACATACTCTGTGGGTTATGAAAACCTACCTTGAAAGTCTGGGTACTGCGGGAACAATCATCGCCAGCGGAAGTCCTGTCCAAAATGGACCAATAGTGAGTTCCGTGCCGTGAAAAAACTTAGTTAACGCGTGTAGCATACCTTGGCACCACGAATTTTGTAGTGAGTATCATCCTTCGTGAGGAACAGGCCGAATCCAGGTGTGGCGGCGGTGGTTGTAACTACAACTGGACGGATACGATCACGTGATTGCCCCGCCTCACCTCTGCTGGCTTGTTCTTGAACGTAATATAATTAATCTAATACCTTCTGACCTACTTGCAACACCTGTAATACGCCTCGACTTGTCAATATTTTCAGCCTAAGACTGGATCTTTTGCCTATTTAACATGAGTACCCTGCGTGAGCATAAGTATCCGGGCCCTCCTCAGACCCAATCTGCTATAGAGGCGTGGATCTTGACGGTCTCGAATCACCCTTCGTCACAAACCATGTCCTCCCCATCCTCTCCGGAGCTTTCTGTCTCAGATGACGAATTGGGTGAGGTTTCTAGAGGTAGAGGTGAGTTCTTATGTGTACTAACCTTTGTTATAACCACTATTGACCCTTTACGACGCAGTTGCTGTTCCCCGTCAACGTGAAGAAAGACAACCAAACAAGCGGAGTAGGGCCAACTCAAGTCCCCTAGCCAGTAAGATCCATTTTTTCATGTGGTTATCTATTCACAACTCAGCACGCATCAGAAAATATGCAAGTCTATCACGACAGGAGCGCTACCCCTTTTGCTCCTCCAAGCACCCGACCCACCAGCCCAACTCCCACCGAGCAAACCGAAGGGGAGTCGATCGCTTCAGGACCGTCTGAGGTAGATTCGAACTTCACTGAGGTCAACCCAACTAAACGTCGCAACAAAACCGCCCTCAAAAGGTCTGCAATGAAGCCAGAGGATGAACTTGGTAAGGATTTGCATTTATTCTACTTTATGCGTCCTAAACCACTCACATTCCTCCTAGTCGAGTGTCTGGAACGCATCAAGAAGACCGGTTCGTCGGCTTACGAGAACTTTCACAGTCCAACTGTTGTATACAAGCCAAAGGGTGTCCCAACACACACTGGATTTCAATGCAAACAGTAAATATTCGTCCCTTTGCATCTAAACATGTCGATTAAATAACATTTATACCCCCCTAGTTGTGGCCGCGTTGTAGAGCGACCAATCGGCGTGACCTATACGTCAAGCCTCACCTCCCACACAGGGAAGTGTGGTCCAACCATAAAGCAGACCCACTCTTTGGGTGCATTCGGCATCACTGGAGGGAGTTCCTCCAGTTTGACTCCCGAACATGTACGTGAATGCTTCGCACTATGGACGGCAGAGAATGCACGACCGTTTAGCATAGTGAATGATCGATTCGTTGAGTTTCCCCCTCTCTCTCTCGCATTCACTCGATCTCATTTATCGTCTTTGTAGTTACAAAAACTCTTGCATCCTGATGCGCGCAAGTACCAGCCGCATTGCAATACAATCAGTAAGGATGTTCGGCGCATATATGAAGCCACTCAGATGGAGATCGCCAAAATGCTTGAGGTAAGCATGCTTTAACTTTGACGCTTCGGGGTGCTCATACTTTTACTTCAGATACAGCAAGGTGTCTTTCACCTCGCTCTCGACCTTTTCCAGAGTAGTAATGGACTTGACTTTCTTGGCGTGGTAATCTTTCGACATCTCTTTAATCTGGATAAGTCAGCGACGATGGAACACTTTGTGCTTGAATGTATCAGGTACAATTTTTAGACATTTATGCGACCTAAATATTGATTCTAATCATTGATTCATCAGCTACACCGATGTGCACTCAGGCAAGGTGCTTGCTAAGGTTTTGTATTCGGTAATGCGAAAGTTTAGGATTGAGGACCGGGTAAGCCTTTGTAAACTTTAGCGTACTTATTAATTAACTTCTTCCCAAGGTGTGGGGAGTTGTTTGCGATAATGCATCCAATAACGGGACAATGATGGAAGCACTCACCACATACGACCTGAAGCGACTCAAGGGCCCGCAGTCGCGAGTCCACTGCGTACTACATGTTATTAATTTGGCTGCCAAGGTATGTTTCTTACTTGTACTTTATTTGACATCCTAATTTACATTGGATATTATAGGCGATCACCCTACCATTTCGTACGAAGCGCGAGAAGCTGGAAAAGATCAAAACTACAGGGGAGGACGGCGATGATGACAACCACACGTCACAATACTTGCAAGATGTAAGTCGGTTCCGTGTTTTATTTGTTTTCTAACTAAGTTTCTTTAGCCTGACGACCCCGACATTGACCAAAACGACGATGGATTGGATGCATCTCAAATGCTCGAGGCTCTCTGTGAGGACGACGAGATCTTTATTGAGATCGACATACCTCCAGTGGAAAAAGGATTGACAGGCGAGTTAGAACAGTCACGTGTCGCAAAGACCCTGTACAAGGTAAGCTTGTTTTCGCCCTTGACCCAACGCTACTCACAACTCACATGGCACCTTCAGGCGGCAAAACTAGCACATCGTCTGCGCTATACGCCTGCTGCAAGAGCGGAGTTCAAGCAAATTTGCATCGAACAGGCAGTTGAAGCCCCGCACAACGTGAAGCGCGATGTTCAGACTCGGTGGAACTCGACCAACGACATGCTGGAGGACATCGAGCGTCTTTGGCCTGCCATGTAAGTCCTATTCATCCGTGATTGATATTTGCTAGCTCATGATGTGTTCATAGTATTGAATTCCAAAACACATCGCGCTGGCGCCCTCACGCGTTAGCGTTTGCTGGAGAGGAGCGTAAGGCCGTCAGGGCACTGCTTGCTACACTTAAGGTGCGTACAGGCTCATTTCCTTTGTACTACTACTCGCTTAACACACACACCAGCCACTCCAAATCATCACGGAGATCCTCTCTCGAGCCGGAGTCCCGATGCTAGCAGATATAATCGTGCATTACGATGCGCTCGACGCCGAGTACGCCGAGATGTGCAACAACGAGCGACTACCACTATATCATCGACATGCCGCTAACCAAGGTCGCGTACTATTCAACAAGTATTACCAGAAAACCGACGAGTCAGAGATGTACAGGCTTGCAATACGTATGTTTCCCTTCTGTCGTATTTTCCCTCACTTTTAACTGTTTGTGCACTTTATAGTCATGCACCCGTCGATGCGCCAAATGTATCTCACTGCCTCCGGCTGGGAACCCGATTGGATTACCACTGCGATTGAAATAGCAGAACGCTGCTGGCGTAATCACTACCAACCCACCGCGTCGACCAAAGCAGTAACACCGGCAACGTCCCAGTTTGCATATTCCAAGGTACGTTGTTTGTCTAATCAATGCTATCCTTTGGCTAATAATCAAGTAGGGTATCCTCGGGAAGATGTACGCGTCGATCGGGGCGGCCAAGGTGGCTACGGTCTGCCCCGTACGAGAATTTGTTGAAGGTAAGCTCACATTATTTCCGCGTAGAACTCATTCTTACTACAATCATAATAGCTGAGCCGTTGGTTAAGAAGGGCGAGAACGGCGAACCAATCATGTATGACCCGTTGGCGTGGTGGTACCGCCAGCGGTCATCTGGACACGAGTGAGATGGAATGACCCAGATGGCAATTGACGTGCTGAGTACTCCTGGTAGGTTTTAGCTTATAACATCGAATTCTATATACTGATTTGTCTGAGCATCTAGTGTAGACATTGAGCGCGCCTTTTCGTTTGCTGGCTCAATTGTCAGCAAGCGTCGGCATAACCTCGCGCTGTACACTGTGCAAGCCACGGCGTCATTGGGGGCATATTCCAGGGCAGGGCTCGTGAGGCCAGGGATCCTTGAGCTACCACCCCAAGGCTCCGCGCAAGCGAAAGCCAAAGGTAGAGGCAAGGCCAAGACCAAGGGCTAGTGAGTGTACTAACAGGATTTCCGTTGTCACACTCACATCCTGGGTCCGCCATTTGCTTGTCGCACACGTTTTATCTCCCCTCATATCCATCATGTTTGCTAGTTATCAGTTCAATACATATTTGTTTGACATTACTACTGGCGCCGTACGAGACACAGCGTGTTTGTGTGCTCACGTGACCCCGTTTCCCAGCGTGCCCGCATGCACAGGTTTCAGCGCGCGTTCTTAAGATCGCGCACGACCCAACGGCCCGGTGAAGCCCCAGTTTTACGAGCGCGCACATAACAGTGAAGCGTGAGTATATCTTAAAGCGCGTGAGGTTTCGTCGCGCGGGTGAAGGTCTATATTGTGCGCATTACAGAGTCTTATTTTTTGTACAGCATATAGTATATCTTATGTTCTTTAGTTATATGTGCACGTTGTGAACGCGCGCGTCCATAGCGCGTGCACAAGGGGTATAAATGCAGGAGGGCCAGCACAAGTGCATTATTCATTAAGTGAAGTGTAGTCTACCTATATGAATGCAGGATCTGTCCTAGAATAAGTGAGGATCCAGTATGTGCACAACATATTGTATTGTTTTTATGCAATATAAGCTACTATGACAGACCCTGGAGTCAATGAGCACATAGCAATGCACAGGTTTCAGGCTATGTTCATAATATTGTGCACAAGTCCGAAGTGCAAATTAATCTCAGAGTACATGATCTTGCCTTGCATAGATGAGGGTGCATGATGTGTGTTATAATGCATAACCTCATGTCTAGAACTATTGATAGTTACAAGTTATACATTAACGCGCATGTGAGCACTACGCGCGCACAACAAGTATGTGTGCCATTCCTCCTATATCTCACAATCAGCAACTGAGTTTCTCATACATATATAATTGATGTTGGTCTATACATTGTTGAATAGTAATCATCCATTTCTAGCATGATTGGTGATATATTTATACATAAAACCTAGTACATAGGCTATTGTATCAGTGTGTAGGCTTGTCAGGAAAAAAATACAGAAGTAAATTAGCGCAAGTGTGCCCTAGGACTGTGTAACCACCACTAACTGACACAATTTGCCGGTACAGGGTACTTTGCATTTGCATTTTTTCCTGACACACAGCTCTACGCGTAGCGCATTGTCCCAGCTATGCGTAGGCTCACTGTGGACCTATGGTTCATTTTTTTTGTCTGCAGCCTGTCGCATCCTTGGATCGACCCCTCTGACTCTATTCCTATTTTCTCGAATTTATCTGGCGCCTATCGGAGCAGTTCCCATGTCACATGACCTCGACGCCTATGGCTTAGAGGTTTACGCAGCCCTCGGAGTATCCTCGGGATTACAAAGGCTGTGCTACGCTTCTCTCATTTACGGACTCTATTGTTCTCGCTTATCAACGGACACTTCTCGCTTCCAAATCGTATCATTGTATATTCCTTTGTGACTCGTACCATTGTTCTCGTACGCTTCCTATTTGTATTTCCATAGTATATAACAGAGCAGGATTTCGACTGAGGAGACTCAAGTCGAAATACCTTGTCGATTCCCCAATTATAGTACCAGCTATAGTAGAAGGCTTAATAGCGTCTACTGCTGAGAACCAAGTAAGGAGTACATAAGCGTACTGTCCGGAGCCCTTAGGCACCTCCCCTGTCCATACACGTCACTCCCACCTTGGGTCGTGACACAGCCCACCTACACATCAATCACCTTTGAGTTATTTGTTAGCTGAGTTTCAGGCATCTATGCTGCCTACCAAGGGGGTTTCTACAACTGTATATATCCATTTGCTAGCCTTTTAAACCCATTTAAATGTTGTTAAGATCTCATTGAGATATCAATTAGATCTACACTTAGCTCCTGCTGTGAGTTTCAGGCCTGCGCTTAGGTTCAGCAGTTGCTACTGAATGAATTTGATTGTATATTCTTAGAGGAGGTTCTGTAGGTGCCCAGATCAGTTTAATTAATGTTTAGTGACTCTTCAAACATTATTTTAGCTGCATTGAGATGTGTGTTGGCCTACACGTAGCCCTTATTGTAGCTCACAGAGATGGTTTGGCAGCTTCTGCTGAATGGATCTGGCTGTAATTTTGCAGTTAGATTGCTTGAACACTATGGAATCCACTGAAATGCCCACGCTGGGTGTAGAATGGCTGTGTCAGGCTGGCGTAGGCATTTACATTATCTCTAAACAGTAATTGATCGCGCGTTATGCATTAGAAATTCATTTCCACATATATAACTACATCGTCAGGGAGCGCCGAATCTTCCGGTTTTAATGAGGTATTAGCCATGCACTTGCGGTGGGTATTGCAATTTGACATTCTAACTGACTGAACTACTCAACAATATGGGACTACATGCTGACAGGTCTACACGTACAGGCTACGCGCAAAGGCCACGCATATACTGCTGCACGTAGACCTGTCACCACATAGTCACATATTGTTAATTAGTTAGGCCAGTGAGAATGTCAAATTGCAATACCCACCACAAGTGCATGGCTGATACCTCATTAAAACCGGAAGATTCGGCGCTCCCTGACGATGTAGTTATATATGTGGAAATGAATTTCTAATGCATAACGCGCGATCAATTACTGTTTAGAGATAATGTAAATGCCTACGCCAGCCTGACACAGCCATTCTACACCCAGCGTGGGCATTTCAGTGGATTCCATAGTGTTCAAGCAATCTAACTGCAAAATTACAGCCAGATCCATTCAGCAGAAGCTGCCAAACCATGTCTGTAAGCTGCAATAAGTGCAATGCGTAGTCCAAATGTGTTTCTTGCACATATGTGGATACATTACAAGTATGTTACCAACCTTTTGTAGGACCAGGTTCAGCACAGAGTCATTGTCAAACAGTATTCAGGTTGACCCAAAAGATGCAGCTAACAAGGAGATCAGTGAATTGCATCTGTTTGAAGCCATAATGACACCTTCTCTATTCAAACACTATCAAGTAAGGTTTGCGCCCATCTGGTATATCTTACTTTACTCACCCATCTGGACAGGTGTGCGTGGTCTCAGCGGCTCATTTGACTCGCGTGCGTCACGCGCATCGAACTGAATCTTCCACAAATGCTCACGCTTCCTCCTCACAGAGCAGGCTATTAATCCTGGTGTGCATTAAAGGTCATGAAACAAAAGTCCATGCTGTGAGATGCAGACTGAAAGTGAAATATGTATGCACATATGTGCTATTATAAGACAACAGGTGATACCATAGATACTTGGCTAACCACGAGGGCTTCATGAGCAACAATGCACTTGCTCATGAAGCCCCAGGAGCACCACTAGAGCAACTCATGAGCACTAAGGAAAATAACTGTTTTGCTGATGAAGTCTTAATAGAGTTGATAGCAGAATCAATAGTACTACAGATAGAATTTCTTAAGGTTTACACAAACCTGCTACCAAAATCCCTGTTGTGTGTGTGTTTGCTCCATGCGCGCATGGAGCTATATTAAATCATAAATAATTTTTGCTGCCAAGAGGATTAGATTGATTTAAGTATACAAATAATTTACAATTGATGGCGCCTGGATCAAAGTACCCGCAGAAGAGAATGTGCAGCACTTTGGAGCTTGAGCTGGACTTTGCTTGCCCACAAAGCTCTTGGGATCCTCCATGCAAGTGAGAACAGCCTGCTCAAAGCATACCTCGCCATTGGTGATGTCACGGAATCCTCCAACCCGCCACCCCACTCCCTATGTGTACCTTTCACTGACCACTTGTTATTGCACAGAACTACGTTTCCAGCGGCTCATTCGACGCATGCGCTCATTCTGCATCGAATGGTACACTCTGTGAGCACCCAAGTTGCCTCCTCATGGGGATCCAAGCATTGTAGTAGGTACATCTCCCCTAACTGTAGTTCCATGGATTATTTGCTCATTATCACACGTATTTGCGTTGTGAGCAGCTCGTTCCACTTGCGCACTCCGCCTGCATTCAACAATCTAATCTGCGAGCAACCACGTCTTCTCCTTGTGGAGAAATGGCTGTTGTGGTACGTGAAATCCCCCCTACCTTGTGTATCTATTGTTCCTTGTTCATTATTGCTCGTAATTGCAGCATCGGCGGCTCATTCAACTGGCACGTCCCATGCGCATCTAACGCGCAGTTTCAAGAGTCTCTACGCCCCCTCCTCGCAGAGTTGCAGGGACTAGTCCACATATCTCCCCCTAACTCGTATTTCATCTGCTGTTTGCTCATTACCGCACCTAAGCACAGCAGCAGCAGCTTGTTCGGCGCGCGCGTCCTGTCAGCATGAAACAAGATCTTCCATGAGTACACATGCTTTCTCCTTGCGGAGCAATATCCATAATGGTATGTCAATTGTATCTATCTAGTATATCTCACATTCCTCGCCCATTTTAGCCGCTACGCGCGGTGTCGGCGGCCCATTCGACTCGCGCGTCCCGTCCGCATCGAACGAGCCGCCACGCGACCGCTTCCAATCACACCTTCCCTATATTTACTGTGCTTCTATGTTACACTACATGTCAAGTATGAATTAATGTTATTCAACAGAGTCAGAAAGTTTAGAAAAGTCTGTGTATATGTGTTCAATTAAGTCATCTAGAAGTACCACATGTGTGTAGTCAACTCCATGAGCACCCATGAGCATACAAGGACTTGCTCATGAGACAACAGGACTGCCAATAGGGCACCTTATGAGCACCCAATGTGGTGCTCATGTGTGCTCCCAGCACATGATAGCCCTTATGAGCACTGGGGTGGCTCATGAGGGCTCAAGGAAAGAAACCAGTTTGCTGATGTGGTGCACAGGCCCTGTCATGCACGCGTTTGTGTCATGCACATGTTTGTGTCATGCGCGCGTGCATTTTGGTACTGTAATAAAAATTATATGCTACACAAAAACCACACTTCATAGCGTAAACACTATGGCCCTTCATAGACACGGTTCATTATTGCATATGTGTGCTGTACGCACGTCTGTGTCATGCGCGCGCATCGAAGTACAATAATAGACACTATGTGCGAACAAAAATAAAGACTTTATAACCTGGGCTTTATAGACCTTCACTCGCGCGACGCAACCTCACGCGCTTTAAGATATACTCGCGCTTCACTGTTATGTGCGCACTTGTAAAACTGGGACTTCACTGTGCTGAATCTACGCGCGTGATCTTAAAGCGCGCCGCTGAAGTGGCTCCCGCATGCCGTTTTGCCCACCCAATGTAGCAAACTGCCTGTGTTGAGAGATCCCCGGCACGCTCGCATGGCTGCGTGCTCGCAAGCCCGCATACCGGCAAATTTGCGGGAATTGCGAGAATTGTGGGATGCTGCGGGTATTCCCGCATGCCCGCGTGCGAGCGCCAGCGCCAGCGCCGGATGGACTTTTAGGTGCCGGATTCCCGCATGCGGGCGCCGGAATCGCCAGAAATACCCACCCGACATCAGGAGAATTTGTTGACGTGTTAGAGGCTTATAGAGCCGTAGAGGCCTTAGAGCACAACTGCTGATCTAAAATGCTTGCAGAGGCTCGCAGAGCTTCGTAGAGCATCACGTGACCGTACAGCCACTGGGTGGCCCGACACACATTTCTCCTATGAAGTCAACATTTGTAGATACCCATTATTTTCTCATCCCTTCAGGACCATTGTGTTTATTTTCGAAATCTACCTTAGGAATGAACACACACTGACAGTCACTGAGAGAGCTCACACTATAACTTTGACGTATACAAGTCAAGAGACACCTTAGAGTGAGTCACGTGACATGGGGGCTGTGTTGGACCTTCCGTGAGCTTGCTATCCACGATTCTACTACTTTGTTTTCATCCAGAAAAAAAGTTGTATTATAGAAACAAGCAAAATAATTCACAATGAACTTGTTTGTAGCAAGATTAGATCACTTGTTACGGGTTTGGAGAATATGTACTTTCTGGTGGGTGGCTGTACAGTCATGTGTTGCTCTACGAAGCTCTGCGAGCCTCTGCAAGCATTTTAGATCAGCAGTTGTGCTCTAAGGCCTCTACGGCTCTATAAGCCTCTAACACGTCAACAAATTCTCCTGATGGACATCCTTAGCGTTGGGAGGCGTTGAGGCCTCTGGTGTGACGGTGGATGTCGAGGGAGGGGGTTGAAGCGGGAGGGTGAGGTGGTGGACGAATTGAAGGGAATTCGGGGAGACTTGCCGTTGTCTGGCCCGTGCGCATCAAGACCCCGTACACTCTCCTGAGGGTATACCTGCTATCTATGATTCTGTATCGGCTTTGAGTCGTTCTGATACATGTTTTTTCTCACTGATACTCTTATTCCTCGCTTTCACTTGCCTTATCACGGCAGGTAGTGTTGAGCTCGCTGGTGCAACGAGCAGCGTTGTGTTTACCTGCGTCAGCAAAAAAGTGGGGAGGAAATACAAGTGTATAACATATAATCTCACTCTATAACATCATTTCAAGGATTTGGCACTACCCCCTCTTTAGGGGGTTCAATTTAGTGACATAACACAGGATTTACTGAATTAACACAGGATTTAATGGATTTAGTGCACTGAATTACATGAAATCCCACTAAATTTAGCTAAATTCACTAAATTTCACTAAATCTTACTAAATTCGGCTGAATTAATACCCAGAGTTAGATATCTCCCCCGCTTTTTGCTGACGTGTAAGCGCCAGGAACACCAATGATTCAGGTCCTCGGCCACTGCAAGTCCTGCCCGCCACGACCGAATCCTACACACCAATAAACGATACAGTGTCCACTCGACCACATCCTTATGACCGCCAACACACGACCACGGATTGACATAGCATATGTAAGCAACCCACAACGGCCCATGGCATCCGGCGATCGCCCACAGCTGCTCACGCAGATCCGCTGCGCCTACGCCAGAAAGACCTACTGCAACCAAACGACTAACGCACATACAATAAAAACCCCGTTTGTG
Source organism: Ceratobasidium sp. AG-I (assembly GCA_015039395.1). Lineage (NCBI taxonomy): Eukaryota > Fungi > Basidiomycota > Agaricomycetes > Cantharellales > Ceratobasidiaceae > Ceratobasidium > Ceratobasidium sp. AG-I. The sequence continues at coordinate 49,554 of MU132262.1, forward strand.
AGTGATTCTAACTCGTAATATCTCCTGTAACCAGTCTCATCCGCTCTTGAAATTGCCCAATGCTTGACCACCCGACTCGAGCACGCATCAGCTACATGCACGCACAGACCCACTCCCGGATTGCTCATATAACTAACACCACTATGTACCAGCTTTGCTGACCTACGGCCGATTTCCTGAGCTTAGCAGTAGTGTTTTGAGCGCTGCCACAACCTCGTGCCGTAACGTTCAAGCCTCTCGCCCACTCGCTAACGCTATGCACACATCCCTAATGCTTCACACCACACATCCTACCTCCGCATGAGCCTGCCGCCGCTACATGCATGCTAATGGAGTTTTGCAGCACACACCCATGCTTTACGAGTGGGATTCATTTTAGTTACACCACTATCTATTGTCGTAACCCCGACTGTAGCCTGTACAGATTTAAAGCAATTAATGATATTCAAAGCTGCTATACATGTAGGCCACGTGTCTACACCTGTTTTGTATGTATCGTGTTCACGAGCATCCCTGAGCACCTTATGTTTGCTCGTGAAGGCTCCTATGCACATAACACTGAGCTCCGGAACACTTCGGAGCGCTCCGGATCAAGTTATTACATGCTCGTTGAGCTCGTACGCGATCCGGAGCAAATCGCTGCTCCGGAGCCTAGGGGGTTTTTGCCAACACGTCCGACGCAGCTTTGTTGTTCTCCCTGCTGCCGATCCGCCCTGCCTTAGTCTGTTCAACACCAATGCTGCCGACCTACCCCAGGCCAACATTTCCTGTCCTATCCATCCTGAAATCTGCGCTAATCTGGGCGGTTTGAGAGTTGTGTATGTTGAGTACAGTATGGTGGAACTTTCAAAAGGTACGTCGAGCTACACTTCTTGTCTATTGTTACGCGTGACCTTAGCCACTTCGTCAGCAAAAAAGTGGGGAGTAAATACAAGTGTATAACATATAATCTCACTCTATAACATCATTTCAAGGATTCAGCACTCCCCCCTCTTTAGGGGGTTTAATTTAGTAAAATAACACAGGATTTAGTAAATTAACACAGGATTTAGGGGATTTAGTGTGCTGAATTACATGAAATCCCACTAAATTCACTAAATTTCACTAAATTTCACTAAATTTGGCCGAATTAAGACCCAGAGTTAAATAACTCCCCCACTTTTTGCTGACGTTCATAAGACGTCATTGGTGCTATTTTTATGTCGTGACGCTCGCAACTACGCATACCGTTATAATTTTCGTACTTATCTCTCCCACACAGTCTCGCACATTCCAGCCTGCACTATGGTCCCAGCGACTGCGACTTCCATACAGGGTGCTTCTACATGCTAAAGTAAGTTTAACTTATCGTTACGTTTGGTCTCTATACTAGACTCTTAGATTCCAGACTTCTCCGCATGCTTGATCTCGTTCTTGGATGCCTAGCCGAACTCCTTGGCGTTCTCACTCTCTGCTTTGTTCGGCATCGACAAAAACAAAACCCTCACTCCTTTGGTTTATACATCTTCTTGTCGACGTCTGCGTTTGATCTACTTGGTGGAGAGTTGGATGGACCTGGTCGTAGGATTTCTGGGGTGCTTGACTCGCTGAGGCTATACGAGGCAGCCTCCAGCAGCTGGGACGGATGCACGGACTACGACTCGAACTAGTATGGCCTCTCAGATGATGGCGCTGTCAGAGAAAACCTCCTGGAATTATTGCGTGTTATAGCATGTTATTTAGCCTAATTTATGGATTACAGGATTTAGGTCTACCCCTCCATTATTTACTGCAATTGTACTAAATAAACCAGGATTTATAGGATTGCGAGAAATAAAGCTAGGCCCAGTTGGGTCATGATCCTAACCAGACATGTCCCATATTAGGCAACCATTAATTAGTCTAGATCAGGCTTCACCCATATCAGGCAGTCACTTAATTAGTCCAAATCAGATCATGTCCTGATCAGGCAAGGCTAATTACTAAGGATGTCGGCCGGGTAACCCGGCCCCGGGAATTGCGGGAATTCTTCCTGGAAAAACCCGGAAAAACCCGGCTCCGGGTACCGGGTGCGGGCGCGGGAATGGCTAGATTTTCAGGGAAACCCGGCGAGAATCTCGCGGATTCCCGCCGTTAAGCGCCGTGATGCCCGCACATGCTCGCGCGTTTGCGGAAGTTCCCGCTGCTCGCGCATGCCCGCGCGTTTGCAGGAGTGCCTGACACCCGCTCTTGTTTGCTGTGCTCCCATGGTCACTCATTATCAATGCGGGAAGAAAATATTGTATTATTGTGCCTCTTTACAAAACGCGCAGCCGGTTAAGGCCAACTCAAACATAAAACAACATGATCACAAGCGCACAGCGCGCTGGCAATAGTAAAGGTCACAGAAGCGACCAGGTCAGTACAGTTGCGGATGTGGGAGACGGCGGGAGCGGAGATGTGAGAGAGGTTGTGCCAAACGGTATAACCGTGCTGGCTTCGACAATACGCCATCGATTGGCCAGGCTGGCATACTCCTGCTTTAACACGTTGAGCAAGACCTCGCCCAGCACTGAAGTGGATATCGTAAGGGTGTGCCCGGTGTCTTCATCCGCGTGGTGCGTGCGTCGCACGCTGAGGAATCCAGAAAGTGGCTCTCCGTGGGTGACAGGGTACCGGTCGGGGGAAGGGAGCGTGTCGGGAGCGAGCTTGTCGACTGAGTCTTGGTATCCGAGAAAATCAAAAGAGGAAGTTAGCAATCGTTTAAATCACAAGGGATGCGGTGTATCTACTTACCCGTAGCTGGGTCCTTGCTAGTAAACACGGCGAAGTCACAGGTCGCGACCATGGAAATGCGAACTCGTTGGGGACTTGGAATAAGGGTAAAGGGTGAAAGCTGTTGTCTAAGCCTGGCTCTCTGTCAGTTAGCCCAACGTGTACGTGTAATCATTCCATAGACGTACCCACAGGTAAACGCGTTGTACGATCGATTTTGTAGGAGGGAACTCACGGGCAGAAGCAATCTACATAAGAAAAATATTAGATGGATTTAAGGGAAGTATGACATGTTACGCACCTTTCCTTGAGCTTGACACGAGGCAGTTTGCACGCCCTTGCACGCTGGAGGTCTTTACGCTGTGACGGTGCAGTACGAGGTGCACACCATCACATGACTGCGTCCATAAGTGGTATACCCGTACTGGTAAAGTGCTCTCAAGTCCTAATTTTGCCCCGCCGCCTTGCCGCCTTGCCGAACGCTTGTCAAACGTCTAGCCATTGTGAGTTATCACTTTTTTTCATTTACGTAGGAATCATCTAACTCGTTTTTTTTAATATCAAGCTAACGCCCCCATCCTACCCCGCTCCACATACTTAACATGAGTGTTACTGGCTCTAGACTCACCGCAAGCTCCTCTTCCCGCGACAGATCCATTCAAGCTTGGATTTTGACGGTGTCTAGTCACCCTCGCTCACTTGACCACCTTATGGCTACTCCGGCGCCTGCCTCCTCCGACGATGAGGATCGTATAGGTAAGCTACGAGTTCACACATTAACGCAGCGCGTTCTAATCTACCTTCTAAGGCTTGCGGACTCGTAGTTCAACGATCACACGGACAAAAAAAAGAGCTCGGGCCGATTCAAGCCCGCTTGCATGTACGTCGCCCATTTAATCAACGATCTGCATTTACAGTTGTTTTATTTCAGCCCGCTATCGAGTCTTTCTGGACCCAAACGAGGAGACCAATCCGCTCTCGTCAGATGTTTCTCGCGTTTCCACTCCCGTAGATACAGAGGTGGAAACCTCTTCCGTAATGTCCAACACCGATTCGCTTGCCAGCAACGCCCTCAGAAAAGAACGTCGGAAGAATACAGCGGTGAAACGAGCCAACGGAGATCCGGAATTCGAGCTAGGTAAGTATCATCAATAGTACACGTTAAGCACATATTAATCTTCTGAATTAGCTGCGACAATCGACCGCCTTAAGACCACAACCGTCGCTGTGTGGGCATCGTTCGAGGACCCCGTTATCCTTTACAACTTGGACGGGTCTGTCACCCATCACGGATTCAAATGTAAAGCGTAAGCTCATTCTCTTATTTAATTTTTGTTTATACATCCTAATCTTAAGTCTAGCTGCGGGCGGGTTATCAAGCGTCAGGTGGGGGTCTCTACAACGTCTGGCGCATTGGGCCATCTGCGCTCTTGCGCCTCCTCACAGATGCAGCAACAGAAACTCGCCGGGTTTGGTATTTCTGGAGGTAGTACCTCGCGTTTGACCCCTGAGCAGGTGCGTGAGCACTTCGCCCTTTGGACAGCAGAGAGCGCACGGCCGTTCTGTATCGTAAACGACCGACATGTAAGTCACTCCCTAACTCGCTCAATCCGTACTGATGATATTTTAATTAATTCAGCTGATACAATTACTCCACCCTGACGCTCGCATTCACCGACCACATCGCGATACGATAAGCAAAGACGTTCGACGCATATACCAGGCAACACAAACCGACATCAAGAAAACTCTATCAGTACAGTACTCTCAATTGCAATTAACTCCAGCGTGACTAATTGGTTGAGCCAGACACACACTGGCGTATTTCATGTCGCTCTCGACTTGTTTCAAAGCGGCAACGGCTTGGATTTTCTTGGCATAGTCATTTTCCGCTATCTCGCCACGCAATCTCCCAAAACAGCTGGCCAAACAATCAAAGTCGACAGGTTTGTCCTCGAGTGTTTAAGGTAAGCGCTTGGAGAATATTTCAGACGCACACAGCTAACATAATTTATAAACAGCTATAGCGAAGCGCACACAGGCGTGGAGCTTGCTAGGGTACTGCATAGCGTGCTGGTTAAGTTCAAGATCGAGAATCAGGTACGCTACGTGAGCCAATGTGTACATGCATGCTAATTGCGTGAAAGGTCTGGGGAGTCGTGTGCGACAACGCCTCAAATAACGCGGCCATGATGAACGAATTGGGAAAGTACGGCATGAAGCGTCTTACTGGAAAGAAAGCACGCGTCCATTGTGTGTTACATGTACTTAATTTAGTTGCTGTGGTATGTTCATTCAGTTTATTTTATTGTTTTGAATCTCGTATTAACAATTTACAAATCAAAACTAGGCTATTGCGGCGCCATTCCGTGCGAAGCGGCGTGATTTGATCGAGGAGCACGGACGCGGCGACAGCGATGAAGAGGACGAAGTGGAGGAGCCGGACCAGGCGGAGGAAGAGTCGGCCGCGGTTAGGGAAACTGTAAGCCCCTTGAGCTCTATGGATACCTGATTCTACATAACCCACCCCACACCTCACAGACCGAAGAGGTGGACGAAGAGGACGACGACGACGACGGGCTGGACCCGTCAATGATGCTGGAATTTGATGACGACGACACGGATGCTGACGTTCAAGGTGACGGGGACGTGGAGATCGACTTACCCAAAATGGTCAAAGGATCGCCAGAAGAGCTTGAACAGGCACGTGCCGCCATGGTACTCTTCAAGGTAAGCCGTCCCACCCCTCGTACGAACTATCTGATACTGACAAAACTTAATTATCGCGCTCTAGGTGTCGAGACTCGCTCATCGCCTTCGCTACACGCCCAAGGCGAAGGAGATTTTCCGGAAGAGCTGCGTCGAGAAGAAGGTCCAAACACCACATAACGTGCAGCGCGACAACAAGACCCGCTGGAACTCGTCGGAGATTATGCTCCGTGGCTGTGATAGAACTTGGGACGCAGGGTACAAGGTGTATAACTGCTTTTATGTTGGTCACTAACATTTTTTTTGTTCAAGTGTCGAATTCCAAACTACGACACGCTACACGCCGAGGGACTTGTTGCTTCGAAAGGATGATCGGAAGACAATCCAAGGCCTCTTAAAGGTTCTATCGGTGAGCTCGTCTTTGTTTAACAAATACAACCTAAATTTTCTGATACGTCATAGCCGTTAACACTGGTCACCAATATTCTCTCACACGCGGGTGTTCCAATGATGGCCGACATCATCGTGCACCATGACGGCCTTAACTGTGAGTACAGCGATATGTGCGTCGACGAGACGCTGCCACTCTGGATGCGACACGCCGCGAACCGCGGGCGCAAGGTGCTCAACAAGTACTATGAGAAAACCGACGAATCTGAACTGTACCGTCTCGCGATGTGTATGTAATTTTTCTCGATCTAATATCCCCGGAGCTTTACTTACGCTGAACTTGATCTTACTATAGTACTGCATCCCTCGATGCGCATCCACTACTTCAAAGCTGCAGCGTGGGAGAAGGACTGGATCGACACTGCGGTCGAGATCGCCGAAAATTGCTGGACCGCTCACTACAAGCCAACGGTCAACAAGCCAGCCGCAGCGCCCGAGATGTCACAATTCTCTTATTCCAAGGTATGCTTGGTCTACTTGAATAGCTGGTTTCTCTGACGCTAATATGTTCCCAGGGCTACCTCGGCAAAGTGTACGCTTCGATTGGATCGGCCAAGGCGACAACTGTCTGCCCAGTTAAAGCATTTGTTGAAGGTACATCGTGTTCTAATTAATTAACCTAATGTTTTGTTATTCTAATACATAGCTTAGCGGAGCCGTTGATCAAGCACGGCGAAAACGGCGAACCGGTTATGCTTGACCCGCTCGCATGGTGGTATGGCCAGCGGTGCGCTGGGAACGAATACCTCGGGCTGACGCAGATGGCGCTGGATGTATTGAGCACGCCAGGTACGATTTACGCTACATATTCTAAATAACTGATTGACCTCCACACATTGCAGCATCGAGCGTGGATGTCGAACGAGCGTTCTCGTTCGCTGGCTCCATTGTGAGCAAGCGAAGGCACAACCTGGCAGCGGCGACCATTGAAGCCACCACTTCGCTCGGGTCGTATTCCAAGGCTGGCCTCGTGCGTCCCGGTATCCTTGTTCTGCCTCTCAAAGGCAAGGCCGCAGCAGCCGAAGCAGCTGCAGTAGCCGCAGCAGCCACCGCGAAGGCGGCGAAGGCGGCGAAGGGGACCACAAAGGGTAAATAGTAGTTGTCTTTCCTGAATAGGATCCATTGCTTTCTGTAGTTCCTGCTTTCAACTGTTATCACGCTTGTACAAATTATATTTATGACTCTAAACGCATGGGCAAATGAGATGACATAAGCGCCGAAGGGATGACTTGTTTGTGACCACCACGCTTCTTACTCTCCCGTGTATATCTCCTCGGAACAGAACACCCGCTTTGCGCACCTCGACATCATGTCGGCCACCATTATCTCTGATCATTACCCTACCCACCTCAATCACGACAATCATGTGAGGGGGCTACGAGCATCCGTGAGTAGTGGCCCAGCCACATTATTGAGAAACACATTAGCTAATTCACTATCCCTTCGCGCTGGCCATGTATACGTTGACCAATTGTAGCACCCACCCCGTCACTTACCCCGTTCCGTCTCTCGTATTGCGCAATTGTACCGACTTTCATGTAATATTTTGATCTAAATTACAATCATTCACTCCTGTCTGCCCGTGTGCTCTCACGCCCGCGTCGCGTGCTCGTGTTCCACGTACCCCACGTGCCCGCACGCCCGTGCTCCCGCGTGTCCCGCATGCCTGCATGCTTGCACCTATGACCGCAATACCCGCATGCTGGCATTGCTCGCGATTCCCGCCGTGCTCGCGGATGCCCGCCTAAGTGCGGGAATTTGCCGGATTCTCGCGGATTCTCGCATGCCCGCTGCCGGGTGCAGGCGCGGGCGCGGGCACAGCCTTTGAGGCTCGGATTCCCGGCTCCGGGCGCGGGAAACCCGGCTAATACCCGGCCGACATCCTTACTAATTACCCTACACTGATCAGGCACTCAAGGAAGCAGCCACCTGCCACATGACTCCAGCCCTGTGGCTCAGCCCCTCTGCAGCCCAAGTCCCCTCCTGCCCTCCCCCCACTCTAGGCCAGCCCACCTGAGCCTTCACCCAGGGGTACTTTCTAGCATTTAGCCCCTTTGGTCAACAGGGGATGGAAAACTGCAGGCTGGTTCAAGAGTTTGATCATATTGCAAATGAATAGGGGCTGGATTTGATGTAATTAGCCCATTTATGGAAGGAGCCATAAATGGACTGATTTGTTGGAATAAAACATAGATGGATGCAAATTCATTAGTCCATATATGGAAATGGCTTGAAGTGGACCAATTATTCCATTTTTGGAAATATCAGCCTCAGCCATAAATCTGTAAAACTGTTCCAAAAGTTACATAACCAGTCTCAGTTTGGAATTTCAAATTCATGCACAGCACGCCCAAAAGGGTGTTATAGGATCAGAAACAGCCTTTTCTGGCAGAATCTAAAAATAGAACCTTAGGTACCTCTTTATGGAGGAATTTGAAATTGGGATTGTATGAGATTTGGCTGGATTTTGTTGGATTTTTCATGTATAAAAAAGGGGAGACAGCTATAGCTGCAATTTGGGTAAATCCCATGAAATCCAGTAAATCCTGGTTAATTTGGTGCAATCCAGCTAAATAGACTGCTATTAATACCCAGGTCTATATAAAAAATGCGCTTTTTTCTGACGGCGTTCTGCAGCAGGAGGCCAACTCAGATTGCATCGCGCGTCTGCTACAGTGATGATCTCCTCCGCCTAACGACCCTCAAGGATACGTAGACAACGGGCTGCATATATTACTGGAGGACACGCCTTAGCCGCCACGACACTACTGAGCATTAGAGCTTGGAGTAGCAAGGGGAGCAGTTATCAACATGTGACCTGGAACGTTTGGCTGCTCTCGTTTTAGAGAGGCTGGAGGGGGCATGAGATACGCTGTCACAGCATCGGGCAACAGAGGGTGTCACAACTCGACTGGAATGGTTTCAATATCCTTGCTGGGTTTCTGTTGTTAGTTTCGATCGGTTGGATATCATGTAACATAACTATTAATTACATGCAGTACTCTTGAAGATACGCAAGAATACCAAGCATGATTACCAGTTCGACATGTCCATAATGGTCGCTTCTGACTGTCCCCCTGCCTCGTCACAGGTCTAGTGTGGCTCTCCACAATCCAGTCATTCTCCGACGTGTCCCCCGTCTTAAGTGCCTTTTTCGGGCCTCTTGTGTTGGACTCGCAATAAGTGCTGTCCCTCATCGATCTGCCGTCTAGCTCAGCAGTATCCCTTCAATAAGTCGCCGCGATTGGCTTATTCGAATCCCCTCGAGAGGAGGCTATGATCTCTTCTGGGGTGGCATATACATGTAGCAACATGCAGACATCGTCAGCTTGCTAGAGAACGCATAAAGCACACCGCCTCGCCATGCCCCATGCGATCCACCAACTCGGGCCGTAATCGCAACCGCACAGACTTTCGAAATAAACCCCAGCGTTCCCTTCACAGGATCCAGTATTCGATGCGAATTTACATCTAGTCAATGTGCTAGCCAGCTGGTTAGACCAAGATGGATAGAAGACCGTACGCTATATCAGCAACCTGTGTGTACGATTTCAAAGTCAGATTGTGCGCTTTGCTTTGGCTGTGAAGGAGAAGGTGCGGAATTTCCAGAAAGTGACCGGCCCATCCGATTATTGGAAAGTTTAGGTTTAGCATTGAGAAGTGAAGTGGACTCCGATGGTGGTCGCGCGGCCGTGCGGTGCAGTTTACTGCATGCCAAACCAATCAGAGCAGGTCGTGCCGGAAAGGTGTGGTGGTCCTCATCGTCTACACGCGTGGCGCTTAGATCTCCACGTGAGCAGGCGTTGTGTGGGCGATCCCTTCCATGAATGAACCGTCAATCAGCAACACGCCTCATACCCCAGGACACAGCATGCAGCGAAATCTTCAAATAAAACAGGCGAGATACCTGGCTAAATCGACCACCACAGCACAACGACATGCCTCCAGATCGCACACTCTTGAAGCGCATCGCCCAGGGTGCCCAAAAACCATTCAAGCCTGGCGGTCGAGCGCCGACCTCCGATACACCCCCGCCCCAAGTGCCACCTGCAGGCCCATCTTCGCAGCTCACGCCTTCTCACGAACCAGCTCCGGCCTTGCTCCCACAACCGCCCACTCTATCTCAAGAACCGGCTGTCCTATCGCAACCAGCGCCAAGCGCTAGCCAACCGACTCCTGGTACTTTGCACCTGGCAAATGTTAGCAACCAACCCACAAACAGAGAGTCCAGGCTGGCTCAGGCCGCAAAGACAGCCGGGGCTGACGCGTGGGCCGGACTCAAGACTACGCTACATTTGTTGGAGAGGAGTTCAGATATTTTTCCAACGCTCAAATCCGCCGTGGCTGAGTTTCTTGGAGTAGTTGGCGCTTTCGAGGTAATTAATCCCATTTCATACGTCACCTCACAGGACTTATTATCTTCTGGATTTAGGCAGCCGCCCAGAACCGAAACGACTATGCGGAGCTCGCATCCAATCTCCAGAACGTGATCCATGAGTTTACAGAACGCCCGGGGGAGTATACGTCTTCCAGGATGTCAGAAGCTCTGCAGGTTATGGCAAGGTGGGCCGCTTATCATGCATACTAAGCTCGAAACTAATGCATAAACAGTGGACTCAAGAAGGAGATGGAACATGTACAAGAACAACAGCAGCGCTCAAAATTCAAGCGCCATGTGGGAGTGGGACAGGATCAGGTTGACGTACGAGAGTGCTATCGTCGCGTCGAGACGCTACGCCGTGAACTACAGGCAAGTTCACTTATGCGAAGTGTTACCGACTGAAGACCTAATCATGCCCCAGAACAAAGCGCTTGTTGACATCTGGAGGAACCAAGAGGAGCAGAAAGTGGTACGTCGCTTGCAGAGGAAAGCAGAAGAGTTGCCATCTAACACAATGCTCTGCAGGACGCCCGCCTGAAGGAGCTAAACGCTGCTCTGAAGGCAATGTATGACTCGAGCTTGGCAGATATCGTCGGGCGGCGCACGTGTACCCCCGGTACTTGCAAAGCAATCCTCGCGGAGATGCGGGAATGTGCAAACGACCCCAAAAGCCCAAAGGTGTACTGGCTGAACGGCATGGCCGGGACAGGAAAAACTACACTGGCGTACAGCTTCTGTGCTGAGCTGTGACTCGAGCGCCGGCTTGGGGCGAGCTTCTTTTGCTCGCGCGCGGACACGGACAGTCGGGACGTATCGAGGATCGTACCCACCATCTCACATCAGCTCGCGCGTCTCTTGCCTTCATACCGCAAGGCGTTAATTCGGCAAATAGGCGAGGACAAAGAGATTAGCGCACGGAGGACTGAGACGCAGTTCGAGAAGCTTATACGAGATCCTCTGCGGGAGGTCATAGCTTCTGTGCCTGAGGGCATCGTTGTCATGATCGATGCCTTGGACGAATGCGATCGTCGTGACGGCGCTCAAGAGATCCTAGACGTACTCTTTCTCTACGCTAGAGATCTGCCAGTCAAGTTCTTCGTCACTTGCCGTCCAGAGCCCGGGCTTTTTGACGCACTTCACTCCCAAGAAACATACCACCGCTCTGTGCTCCACCTCCACGACATTGAAGCGTTGTTTGTGCAGGCGGATATCAAGAGGTACCTGGAGGGCCATCTGGAAAACTGCAGTGAGCTAGTTATGGAAATCTAGCGGTATATACCATATATAGATCTTCTAGGAAAACTAGATACCCCCCTGGTTTATAGGATCATATAGCACTCTATATGCCTATCTAGCAGCTAGATAGCACTGTCTAGCACCTAGCTAGTAGCTAGATACAGCTAGATAGTGTCTAGATAGCAGGTATCTAGCAGGTATCTAGCAGTATCTAGCAATCATCTAGCATGATCTAGCAATCGTCTAGCAAGATCTAGCAGATCCCTAGCAGCCTAACCCAATATAGTAATTATTACCACAAAAGGAAAGAGGCTTGGAATAAAGAAATAAAAATGGTGTTATTTTTTATCACCCAATATGGCAATAGTAATTGCCTGATTGGGTCATTTCCCAATTGGGTACATTGCCAATTTGATCATACTCTTGAACTAGCCATGGGATCACTGTCCCCTGTGCACTAACTGGACTATATGCTAGAAAATACCCCCAGGGGAGACAAGGGGGTCCACCACAGACAGGGGAAAGGGGGCCAAAGGGGCCCTTGGGTTGCCTCAGGGGAAGGGGCACTTGATCATCAAGTCATGTGAGGTTGCCCTGTATGGCACTATCAGTTGCCTTTTGGGTAATTTGAAATAGACCCTGATTAGTCAGGCTGATTAATAATACCATTTTTATTTCTTGATTCTAAGCCTCTTTCCTTTTATGGTAATAATTACTATATCGGGTTAGGCTGCTAGGGATCTGCTAGATCTTGCTAGACAATTGCTAGATCATGCTAGATACTGCTAGATACCTGCTAGATAATGCTAGAGACTTGCTAGATACCTGCTATCTAGACACTATCTAGCTGTATCTAGCTACTAGCTAGGTGCTAGACAGTGCTATCTAGCTGCTAGACAGTGCTATCTAGCTGCTAGATAGGCATATAGAGTGCTATATGATCCTATAAACCAGGGGGGTATCTAGTTTTCCTAGAATATCTAGATATGGTATATACCACTAGATTTCCATAACTAGCTCACTGCAGTTTTCCAGATGGGATGAACTAGCCAAGAGCTCCCTGTCTCCAGAAAAGCTTGGGATGCTTGCTGAACAAGCTGGAGCTCTGTTCATCTATGCCGCTACTGCCGTACGCTATATCCGTCCGAAAAATCGCCAGGTCAACGTCCATAAACACCTCGATAACTTGCTGTCAATAGGATCTAGGACGGGGACCAACAAGCACAAGGGTATCAACGAACTATACATAGCCGTGCTCTCCGCTCCATTCGCCGACGACGATTTGGAGGCCTGGGAAAAAGGGAACATTCGGCTAGTTCTGGACACTGCAATCTGCGCCAGAGAGCCGATGAGCATCACCACCATGGCAAAGCTGCTAGAGTTGGACGATGAGAGCGATGTCGGACTCGCACTTCAGCATCTTCGTTCGGTGCTCCATGTCTCTCAGGGCACTAGCCTCATATCTACGCTACATGCTTCATTCCCTGACTTCATGCTCGACCAGAACCGCTCGAAGGACCTGTGCTGCAATGCCTCGATTCACAACCGGCGTCTAGCCATTGGTTGTTTTAGCACGATGAGGTGTCTACTCGAGTTTAACATATGCAAACTCGAGTCCTCCTTTACCCTAGACGAGCACCTCCCAAACCTCGCCGAAACAACCAATCACGCAATCCTACCGGAGCTGTTTTATGCTTGCCGTTACTGGGGAGATCATCTGATGCTCTCCGAAGCTCCGAACAACGTTCACTCCCTGCTAGACGATTTCCTGTCAAACCGGCTGCTGTTTTGGATGGAGGTGCTGAACTTGAGGAGGTGTATCGGCGCTGGTGCGCAAATGCTGAACCAAGCCCACGCGTGGTTGCAGGTGAGTGTTCCAATCTTGGAGCTTTTGTGAGGCCGGTTCTGAAGGAGACACAGAAGTCGGGATGTATGAACAATACACTCGAGCTTGTCTTAGACGCCGGCCAGTTCGTGACAGCATACGGGCTAAGTGCAGCATCTCGCAGTACACCGCACATCTATGTCTCGGCTCTGCCATTTTGGCCAGAAGCACGCCCGATCAGAGCACCGTACTGGAAGCGAACTCGGGGGCTGATGAGAGTAGAGGGCGCGGGAGTGGAGGGAAGGGACCTGTCGTGCCTGGCAATGTGGAATGCCGGGGGCGAGGTCACAAGTGTTGCACATTCCCCCGACGGCACTCGCATCGTCTCTAGCTCATGGGACAAGACCATCCGTGTCTGGGACGCACATAGTGGGCTTCTCGTTGCTGGGCCGTTCGAGGGGCACACCTTCGTCACATGTGTGGGATTCTCGCCCGACGGCACCCGCATTGTCTCTGGCTCTGAAGATGGCACCATCTGTGTCTGGGATGTGCGCAGCGGGCTTCCGGTTGCTGGGCCATTTGACGGGCACATCCAGTCGGTCACATCTGTAGGATTCTCGCCCGACGGCACTCGCATCGTCTCTGGCTCAAGTGACCGGACCATAAATGTCTGGGACGCACACAGCGGGCTTCTCGTTGCTTGGCTGTTCCAGGGGCACACCCGGTCGGTCAACTCTGTGGGATTCTCGCCCGACGGCACTCACATCGTCTCTGGCTCTGGTGACAAGACCATCCGTGTCTGGGACGCAAGTAGCGGGCTTCTGGTTGCTGGGCCGTTCCAGGGGCACACCGAATCGGTCAACTCTGTGGGATTCTCGCCCGACGGCACTCGCATCGTCTCTGGCTCTCATGACATGACCATTTGTGTCTGGGACGCACACAGCGGGCTTCTGGTTGCTGGGCCATTTCAGGGGCACACCCAGTCGGTCACATCTGTAGGCTTCTCACCCGACGGCACTCGCATCGTCTCTGGCTCTGTAGATGACAATATCTGTGTCTGGGCTGTGCGTAGTGGGCTTCTTGTTGCAGGGCCGTTCCAGGGGCACACCGCATCGGTCAACTCTGTGGGATTCTCGCCCGACGGCACTCGCATCGTCTCTGGCTCTAATGACGCCACCATCCGTGTCTGGGACGCAAGTAGCGGGCTTCTTGTTGCAGGGCCGTTCCAGGGGCACACCGCATTGGTCAACTCTGTGGGTTTCTCGCACGACGGCACTCGCATCGTCTCTGGCTCTGATGACAACACCATCCGTGTCTGGGACGCACACAGCGGGCTTCTGGTTGCTGGGCCATTTCAGGGGCACACCCAGTCGGTCATGTCTGTAGGATTCTCGCCCGACGGCACTTGCATCGTCTCTGGCTCTTATGACATGACCATCCGTGTCTGGGACGCACACAGCGGGCTTCTGGTTGCTGGGCCGTTCCAGGGGCACAC
>MU132262.1:64800-101275 GCA_015039395.1 Ceratobasidium sp. AG-I
GGAAAATATATAGGTGCTAGATAGCACTTTTGGAGCACTATGTAGGGCTATATAGCGATATATAGCAAACATGGTCTAACCATATATGGTAATTTCCTTTTTAGGAAGGAGGTCCAGAATAAAGAAATAAAAATCTTAATTAAAACTTGATGACTAATCAGGCACCAATTTGAAATTGCCCAGACAGGCAACTCATTGTGCCTCCTTGGGTGGCCAGCACATGACTTGATCATCAATCACCAACTCCCTCTTTCCCCCTGAGTCAACTAACTGCCCCTTTTCACCTCCCCCTGTTCCCTCTGTGGGCCCCCCTTGCCTGCCCTGGGGGTATTTTATAGCATATAGTCCAGTTGGTGTACAAGGGACAGAAAACTGATGGCTAGTTGAGGAGATTGATCAATATTGCCAATTGCTATTTTTAGCTTTTTTATTTCTTTATTCTGGACCTCCTTCCTAAAAAGGAAATTACCATATATGGTTAGACCATGTTTGCTATATATCGCTATATAGCCCTACATAGTGCTCCAAAAGTGCTATCTAGCACCTATATATTTTCCAGATAGGTACTATATAGTACCATATAGTACCATATAATAGGGAGCTCTTCAATTTTTCTCAGGTCGCTATATATGCTATATAGTACTATATAGTGCTATCTTGGTATTTGCAGTTTTCCAGATGCCGTTCCAGGGGCACACTGGCCCGGTCAGCTCTGTGAGCTTCTCGTCCGACGGCACCCACGTCGTCTCTGGCTCTTATGATAAGACCATCCGTGTCTGGGACGCGCGCACGTCAGTAAAAACTGGGGGAGTTATTTAATGCCAGGTATTTATTTGGCCAAATTTAGTGGGATTTAGTCAGATTTGTTCAGTTAAACCCCAGTTTATTGGATTGTTTGAGATTTCTTGTATTACCTGTTATACACCACTCCCCTATTTTAGAGGGCAAATAAACCCCAGCTATTTTTAGAAACATGTTCTGAAACAGGTAGTTTCCTCTATCTGTTCCTCTTTGGGACAAAATATCTCAATATTTCAAATTCCAAATCTGGCAGTGATTATGTAACTTTTGGAGGGGGTTTCAAATTTCTTGACCTTCAATATTATTCCACATTTGGACTAATTGTCCATATATGGCAATGTTCTATTTGCAATTTGATCAAACTCTTGAACCAGCCTGCAGTTTTACATCCCCTGTTGACCAAACAGACTATATACTAGAAAATACCCCTGGGTGAAGGGTTTGGTGGACTGGCCTGTTGAAGGGTGCTGCTGAGGGGGACTTGGGTTGATGCAGGGCTTGGTCATGGCAGAGTCACCTGACATGGGACACTGACAGGTTGCAGTGCCCTTGGAACCATGATCTGATGGACCTCATCTGGATACCACATGGATTACAGGATTTCATAAATCCAGGTAAATCCACTAAATCCGGTGTTATTCAGGCAAATCAGTACCCCTAAACAGGGGGTAGTGTCTAATCCCCATAATTGAGTTATACAGCCAAATTATGTGTTATAATATGTAATAATTCCCCCACATTTTCACTGACGCAGCGGGCTTCTCATTACTGGGCCGTTCCAGGGGCACGCCGACTGGGTCATGTCTGTGGGCTTCTCGCATGACGGCACACACATTGTCTCTGGCTCCGATGACAACGCCATCCGTGTTTGGGCCACCACCCCTCTCCAGGTTCATGACCCTGGCCATCTCAACGACTGGTTCATGGACGAAACAGGCATGATCACTACTCAGCAGCGCCAGCTTTTGCTCTGTATTCCAGTTGATCTCTGGATCGGACTTGTATGGCCACAAAACACGGTTTGCATCTACGGCAAAGGGGTGTTCAGGCCTGATTTTAACGGCGTGCTGTTGGGTCGCGAGTGGACCAAGTGTTACGCATCTTGTGAATAGTGTTCTAGATCATCTTATATCTTCTACTTATTGTATCCAATCGTAACTACAATTCTGATTATTTATGTAACTCGAGTTAAGTGGGAACTGGTCATGACACGATGCCCTGATAATTTCGGTCCAAGTACGAGTGGATCAATGAGCTTTTGATATTTAATCTAGTTTCAGTGGTGACCAGCAGCTCGAGCCCAAGACAGCTGACCGATATCGTGGACAAACATTCAGACGCTCGCAGACCGCCCGGCATAGCGCTAAACCACACATCGGCTTCAAACGAGCTCTGTGCGTATTCGCGTGTCGTACAGCACCACACAGGTCTTGGCAATACCATACATAACATCGATCGAGCAGAAGCGCCTACCGAACCCCACACGAAGCGCGCCTCGAGGCGGCCCTAATTCTCACGTCGCTCGCTCGTACGGTCGAGACCAAGACCACCGCGTCCGTCCCGCAGCACTCCATCGATAGGCAACTCGACCGACTGCTAGCAAGCGGGGTACGGACCGGTTATCGCATACACGCGCCCTAGTCCATCGTTCTCATTCTCATCCTGCCCAGGAAGGCATGAGTAAACACGCCCCCGCCACTTCCAGCCCAAAAGACGCCAACACAAAAGCGTCAAGTGAGGTGGATGGGCGGGGCGCAAGATGACGTACCCGAGTCGTATGATCGGCAACTAAAGTCAAGTGGGTCGGTGGCGCACCTTCTCAGTTCCTGCCCGACGCTTTTGATGGGAGCGCCCCAGACCAATGGTTGTGAATGCGTGCTCGATCGTCCCATAAAGGAGAGAAACATATTTATAGAATTGACCCATGCGTGGGTGGCGTCAACCATCATGCGACCACACCGACTGACAGACCTCAACCACCGTGCGCACATCAGGCGAGTAGCTGCATCATGTTGCTGCACTTTGTTCCGCCCGACATGGCGTTATCATCCTATGGATCCGCAATATCTGAGCCTGTCCCAACGCCAACGCCACCAGTCTATCCCAGGCCAACATTGCTCTATGCCCTATCCAAGCGGAACTCAGGGCCAAGCTGGAAGTTTTGATAGTCGAAATCCACGTTTAGTCCAGGATGAGAGACATTGCATGAGGTGCGTCGAACTAGACGCACCTCATTTCTTGCTGAGCATAAAAGTTTCCGCTTTGTAGAGTGTTAGCTGTGCCGACTCGATGTCGGTAATATTCGCAGCTAAACATATCGTTCTAACGTCTGTGTTTAGCTCTCTGATTTCGATCTCGCACATCTCGTCCTACACTACAGTCCTAGCGACTACCACCTCCGTACAGAGTTTATCTCACGCTCCGAATAAGTCTATATTGCCATCACGTTTGGTTTCTAATTCACGTTCTTGGATCTCAGACTTCCCCGTATACTCAGCCTTGTTCTCGGATGCCTAGTTAGATTCCTCCTGGCAGAATTCTCACCTTCAGCCTCCTCCGGTGTCGGCAAAAACAAAATTTACCCCTCGCAAATCAAACATCTCCCTCTCGTCAACGTCTGTATTCGATTTACCTGGTGGAGAATTGGAAGAGCATCGTCGGCAGGATATGTGCGAGTCTAGAGTTGCTGGGGCAGATATGCGAGGGTTTGGATGAGCTGGGGCGGATATATAGGCTGCGACTTGGACGGGCACGGCTTCCCAGACGATTGTGCGTTCCACACCAGGGAAGCGATTCAGGCTACGCGACGCATCTTCTGCGGCCTGGCCCAGGGCGGCAAAGCATCGACTCGGCCAGGTAGCTCCTGCACTCTACGAGCCGCTAGGAGACAAAGACAACAAACTGCGGGTACTATTGGGGACGCACTTCAGCTGCCACCGCAACTCGGTAAGCCGCAGAGCTTGGCGCGACGAGGAAATCAGTTTTCGGACCCGAACTAGAGCGCCTGACTGCCTATGTTGTGTAGGGGCTAGAGCGTACGAGAAGCGCTGCCACAATATCAGACGACAGAGGGCGTTGGGGTTTAGTCGCAGCTCGGCTCGGCGTTGTCTAGTGTCTTTTTTAATTGTTAATTTTCGGCATTGTGTTTTCATTGGCTCGATCCTATGTGACATAGCGATTCATTATATCTAGCGCCTTCTCGAGGACACTGAAGAATACTAAACACCAATAAGCATCCAATCAATCCCTCAGAGTTACTTTCCCCCTTCCGTAACCGCGAGCCTGATAACACACACTTAAAAAAGGCGCGCAAGACGGCGGACGTGTCGGAGAATGAATGAATCCCATAAGGTCATCGCCACCGCTGGTCGGTCCATCGCCCCACTCGGCGATATCTCGCCGACGAACTGTCATCGTTGCGACTCTTTTATTGGCTGAAGTTTCTTCTAGTGTGACCTACAGATCCAGTAAAGCGCAACGCCATTAATTTCCTCCAATCGCACTGGAGAACATGTAACATATACCGCCTCGCCACGTCTCATTCACTCCGCCACCTCGGGCGTAATCCCAACCTTGTGGACATTCGTCATGAACCCCGGCCCACACTCCGGTCCTCGACGCCGGGTAGATGCACGTCTGCTCGACAGGCCAGCTAACTGGTCAACCGAAGACGGCCACGAGACTATATGTCGACAATCTGTACTTGGGATTTCTATGGTAGGTTGGGTACTTTTTAGGCTACGAGGCGAGAGGTGGAGAAACTTACAGGGAGGGGTCGGCTCATTCGATTTAATTTGAGCGTTGGGGTTTGGCGGGTTATGATAGTAGTCGTGCGGATGTGGGCGCCAGTCACTGCATGCACCAATACTGGAACGGTGTGGTTGTAATTATGCGGCGCTTAAGAGACGATCCGCGCTTCCGACCGAGGAACAGCTTCGATCAACACGCCTTCCACGTTCGGACAAGGCATGTACAGATGGCTCTGGATAATGCAGCCGAAGTACCTAGTGAACCCGACCACCACAGCACAACGAAATGCGTCCAGGCTCCTCATCCCCTGGTCTGGCTCGCCGATTCGTGAAGCGCGTAAAGAAAGTGTTCAAGTCTGGCAATCAAACGCCCACCTCTGGCGTGGCTTCTCTTCCGCCTCCAGCGCCGTCTAGTGACCCACCTCCGCAGCCTACGTCCTCCCTCGAGCCAGTCTCAGCCTCTTCTCCACAACCGCCTGCTCATTCTCAACAGCCAGATGTTTTGATTCAACCAGAGCCGATCACTGCTGAACCAGCGCCTACTGCTGCGCCTTTGGTCACTGGGGGCGACCAATCAGCCAATGCAGAGTCCAGCCTGACCCAGGCAGCAAAAAAAGCCGGGGCAGATGCATGGTCCGGACTAAAGAACACGCTGCAGCTGCTGGAGAAGACCTCGAGCTTTCCGGTTCTTAAATCCGCCCTGGCCGATTTTCTTGGTGTAGTCGACATGTTCGAGGTGAGTGTTTTTGTTTTATATTTTCTCGTATGATTCTTATTTCGCCCTTGTTTCAGGCGGCTGCTCGAAACCGAAAAGACTACAAAGAGCTCGCGTCGAATTTGAACGGAATAGTCGAGGAATTCAAGGAGCACCCAGGGGAGCCCACGTCCTCCAGAATGTCGGAGGCTCTGGCGGCTATGGCAAGGTATGCTACTTCCCTATGTGCAGTGATTTTCGAAACTGATGATACTTTAGTGGCCTCGAGAAGGAAATGAAACATGTTGAGCAGCAGCAACAGCGCTCGAGAGTTAGGCGGCATCTCGAGGTGGGGCAGGACACGGACGATGTGCAAGGGTGTTACCGCCGAGTCGAGACACTGTGCCGTGAGCTACAGGTACGCCTGATTTAGCGAGATGTCACCCACCGAGGTTCTAACTCTATCTCAGAATAAAGCGCTGGTCAAGATCTGGAGAAATCAGGAGGAGCAGCAAATGGTATGTTGGTCCCACAAAGACGCCGCAGACTATAGCGCCTCACATATTGCTTCGTAGGACACACGTCTCAAGGACCTAAACGCAGCCCTGAAGGCAATGTACGACTCGAGCTTCTCCGATGTCGTCGGTCGACGTATGTGTACAGCCGGCACTCGCGAAACAATCCTCACGGAGATGCGGGAGTGGGCGGACGATCCTGCAAGTCCAAAGGTGTACTGGATGAACGGCATGGCTGGAACCGGCAAGACTACACTGGCGTACAGCTTCTGCGCCGAGATGCAACGCTCACGTCGGCTTGGGGCAAGCTTCTTCTGCTCCCGAGCAGATGCTGAGAGCCGAGATGTGTCGAGGATCGTACCGACCATCGCGCACCAGCTTGCGCGCCTCTTGCCCTTGTACCGGGAAGCCCTGATTCGAGAAATAGGTGAGGATAAAGATATCATGGCGAGGAAAACCGACACGCAGTTCGAGAGGCTTATACATGATCCCCTGCGCGAAGTTGCGGCTTCAGTACCTGAGGGTATTATCATCACGATCGATGCGCTGGACGAATGTGACCGACGTGATGGCGCGCGCGACATCCTAGATGTACTGTTCGCTCATGCTAGGAATCTTCCGATCAAATTCTTCGTCACTTGCCGTCCAGAGCCCGGGCTGTTCGACAAACTCCAATCCCAAGACAAACTCTACCGGTCTGTGCTGCACCTCCACGACATTGAGGCGTCGTTCGTGCAGGCCGATATCAAGAAGTATCTCGAGGCTGAACTAGCCGGAGCCCGCCTATCTCCGGAGAAGCTTGGGATGCTTGCGGAACAAGCAGGGACTCTGTTCATCTACGCTGCTACTGCGGTGCGATACATCTATCCAAAAGGTCAACAGGTCAATGTCCATAGATACCTCGACAACCTGCTGTCCATCGGATCCCAGACTGGGACCAACAAACACAGGGGTATCGACGAACTGTATACGGCGGTGCTCTCCACCCCATTCGCTAAAGAAGAGTTGGAGGTGTGGGACAAAGAGAACGTCCGGCTGGTTCTGGACACAGTCATATGCGCCAGGGAGCCGATGAACATCTCCACCATGGCGAAGCTGCTGGAGCTGGACGACGAGAGAGATGTGCAACTCGCGCTTCAGCATCTTCGCTCGGTGCTCCATGTCGCACAGGGCACGAGTCTCATATCTTCACTGCATGCCTCGTTCCCGGACTTCATGCTCGACCCAGCCCGCTCGAAGGGCCTGTGGTGCAATGCCTCGATTCACAATCGGCGTCTAGCCTTGGGTTGTTTCAGCGCCATGAAGTGTCTACTGCGGTTCAACATATGCGAGCTCGAGTCCTCCTTTATCCTTGACGAAAACATCCCAAACCTCGCCAAAAGAATCAACGATGCAATCCCGCCGGAGCTGTTTTATGCTTGCCGCTACTGGGGAGATCATCTGACGTTCTCTGAAGCTCCAAACGAAGTTCACTCCATGCTGGACGATTTCCTGTCAAACCGGCTACTGTTTTGGATGGAGGTGATGAACTTGAGGAAGTGTATCGGCGCTGGCGCGCAAGTGCTGAACCAAGCCTATGTGTGGTTAAAGGTAAGTGCACAATCTCAAAGCTTTTGTGAGGCCGGGTCTGAAAGAGATACAGAAATCGAGATGTACGAACGACATACTCGAGGTTGTCCTAGACGCCGGCCGATTCGTGACAGCATACGGGCTGAGTGCGGCATCTCGCAGTACACCGCACATCTATGTCTCGGCTCTCCCATTTTGGCCAGAAACACGCCCGATCAGAGCACGATACTGGAAGCGAACGCAGGGGCTGATGGGAGTGGAGAGCACAGGAGTGGAGGGAAGGGATCTGTCGTGCCTAGCGATGTGGAATGCTGGCGGCGGGGTTGCAAGTGTGGCCCATTCCCCCGATGGCACTCGCATCGTCTCTGGCTCTTTTGACAACACCATACTTGTTTGGGACGCACACAGCGGGCTTCTCGTTGCTGGGCCATTCCGGGGGCACACCGACCAGGTTAACTCTGTAGGATTCTCGCCCGACGGCACTCGCGTCGTCTCTGGCTCTGAGGACCAGACCATCTGTGTCTGGGACGCACACAGCGGGCTTCTCGTTGCAGGGCCGTTCCAGGGGCACACCAAGTCGGTCAACTCTGCAGGATTCTCGCCCGATGGCACTCGCATCGTCTCTGGCTCTGAGGACCAGACCATCTGTGTCTGGGACGCACACAGCGGACTCCTGCTTGCTGGGCCGTTCCAGGGGCACACCCGGTCAGTCACTTCTGTGGGTTTCTCGCCCGACGGCACTCGCATCGTCTCTGGCTCTCATGACTCCACCATCCGTGTCTGGGACGCACACAGCGGGCTTCTGGTTGCTGGTCCGATCCAGGGGCACAGTCGCTCGGTCAGGTCTGTGGGCTTCTCACCCGACGGCACTCGCATCGTCTCTGGCTCTCATGACTCCACCATCCGTGTCTGGGACGCACACAGCGGACTCCTGGTTGCTGGGCCGTTCCAGGGGCACACCGACCCGGTCTACTTTGTGGGTTTCTCGCCCGACGGCACTCGCATCGTCTCTGGCTCTGATGACACCACCATCCGTGTCTGGGACGCACACAGCGGACTTCTGGTTGCTGGGCCGTTCCAGGGGCACACCGACCCGGTCTACTCTGTGTGTTTCTCGCCCGATGGTACTCGCATTGTCTCTGGCTCAAATGACGAGACCATCCGTGTCTGGGACGCACACAGCGGACTCCTGTTTGCTGGGCCGTTCCAGGGGCACGCCGGCCTGGTCACGTCTGTGGGTTTCTCGCCCGACGGCACACACATCGTCTCAAGCTCTACTGACAAGACCATCCGTGTCTGGGACGCACACAGCGGGCTTCTCGTTGCTGGGCCGTTTCAGGGGCACACCGGGTCGGTCAACTGTGTGGGATTCTCGCCCGACGGCACTCGCATCGTCTCTGGCTCTGATGACCAGACTATCCGTGTCTGGGACACACACAGCGGACTTCTCGTCGCTGGGCCGTTCCAGGGACACACCCGGTCGGTCACGTCTGTGGGATTCTCGCCCGACGGCACTCACATTGCCTCTGGCTCTTGGGACGAGACCATCCGTGTCTGGGACGCACACAGCGGGCTTCTCGTTGCTGGACCGTTCCAGGGGCACACCGACTCGGTCGAATCTGTGGGATTCTCGCACGACGGCACTCGCATCGTCTCTGGCTCTCGAGACTTCACCATCCGTGTCTGGGATGCACACAGCGGCCTTCTCGTCGCTGGACCGTTCGAGGGGCACACCCACTCGGTCTGGTCTGTGGGTTTCTCGCCCGACAGCACTCGCATCGTCTCTGGTTCTGTTGACAAGACGATCCGTGTCTGGGACGCACACAGCGGACTCCTGGTTGCCGGGCCGTTCCAGGGGCACACCAACTTGGTCACGTCTGTGGGCTTCTCAACTGACGGCACTCGCGTTGTATCGGGCTCCTGGGACAAAACCATCCGTGTCTGGGACGCACACAGCGGGCTTCTGGTTGCTGGGCCGTTCCAGGGGCACACCGAGTGGGTCCAATCTGTGGGATTCTCGCCCGACAGCACTCACATCGTCTCTGGCTCTGATGACCACGCCATCCGTGTTTGGGCCATTGCCCCTCCCCAGGTTCATGATCCTGGCTACTTGAACGACTGGTTCATGGACGAAACAGGCATGATCATTACTCAGCAGGGCCAGCTTCTGCTGTGTGTTCCAGTTGATCTCTGGATCGGACTTGTATGGCCACAAAACACGGTTTGCATCTACGGCAAACAGGCGTTTAAACCTGATTTTGATGGTGTGCTGTTGGGTAGCGAGTGGACCAAGTGCTACGTATGATGTGAATAGTGTTCCAGATCCTCTTGTAGCCTCCCCTTATTGTATGCAATCGCAACTACAATTCTGATTATTTATTTAACTCGGGTCAAGCGGGAACTGGTCATGACGCGAAGCCCTAATAGTTTCGGTCCAAATACGAGTGGATACTCTTTGATATTTGACCTAGTTTCGGCGATGACCAGCAGCTCGAGCTCAAGACAGCCGACCGATACTGCAGACAAACGTTCGGACGCTCGCAGACCATCAGACCCCGCACGGCATAGCGCTAAACCACACATCAGCTCTATGTGTATTAACGTGTTGTACAGTACCACACATAAATTTGATCGAGCAAAAGCGCCTACCGAACCCCACACGAAGCGCGCCTCGAGGCGGCCCTAATTCTCACGTCGCTCGCACATACGGTCGAGACCAAGACCGCCGCGTCCGTCCCGCAGCACACTCCATCGATAGGCAACTCGACCGACTGCTGACGAGCGGGGTACGGACCGGTTATCGCATACACGCGCCCAAAAGTTCCAGCCAAGGCATGAGCAAACACGCACCCGCCGCTTCCAGCCCAAAAGACGCCAACACAAAAAGTGTCAAGTGAGATGGACGAGTGGAGCGCGACATGACGTATCCGAGTCGTATGATCGGCAACTAAAGTCAAGTGGGTCAGTGGCGCATCTTCTCGGTTCCTGCCCGCACTTTTTGATTCCTCATTTTGATAGGAGCGCTCCAGACCGGAAAAATCGAATGGCGTCATGTGCGCTCGATCGTCCGAAAAGGAAAGAATCGAGCGTCCGAATCTCATATCCAATTCGTCGCCACCCCCAATTCTCAGCGCGTCTGCATGCAGCCAAAAGAGGAGGTAAGCCGCCGGCTTTTGGCCGGTTTCCCACCCAGCAGAGGGGAGCGGGACGGTATCAGATCGCGGCGAGGTGTAAACAGCCGGATGGGGCAGGCCGGGTTGCGGTCCTTGTGTTGACGGCCGACGAGAGCGAGGGTGAGATGGGGATGGGTGGTGGCGATCTCGGGGCCGCCGCGTGGGAGAAGCAGCTGCGGGTGGGTTAAATGAGTTTGCCCGATATCCCCGCCGATGTCGTGTGTGCGCGTCTAGTACCCGACGAAATGTGCGTACTTGGCGACGAGGCGTTTAAGAACATGTATCTAGCGACACAGGCGGGCGCACGACATAGCTAGCTAAAATTGTCTATATACGGTAAGTAGCGCTACATGGGAGCGCCCGCTCGCGCTTTTGTGACACCCGGCGGATATCGCTCGGGGTGGTGCTGCCGTGTCATCCATCACGCGACGCCGACAGGACGATAGGGGCATCACCGATCGTACGCGCACATCAGGCGCTGCGTGGTGGCGATATAGCAAGGAAACCGCCGTTCTGCATACGGAATCGGGTGCGGCGGCCGTACGCTACTCCCGCATCGAGTTGTTTATCCTAGCCGACAGCGACCAAGGGCAGGAAAAACGCGCGCTTCGTCATGCGCACGACTGCCCAGGCACGGCAGAACAGGCGGGGCAAGGTGCCCCGGGTCCTGGCAGCGCGTGTTTGGACGGATGTGGATGCGCGGGTTGGGCTGGCGGATGCGGATGGTGATGTTCTGGAGCGATGCGGGCGCAAGCGAGCGGGCGCGTGTTAGGAACGGTGTTTCTGGCTGTGAGGTTCGGGGATGCGGATGCGGGTCCGGTGTTTCTGAGCGGGTTCTGTTGCGCTTTGGGATGGGACGTAAATTTGCGGGTCTTCTTTGCGGGCGCGTGTTCGGGGTCGAAGGCGGTACGTGGGGGTGTAAAGGACCAGCTGGGACCTTTGTCAGCGGGATTTATTTATTTGGCTGTATTTCGAGGCGTGCGAAAGGCATGCGCTTGCTTCTCCATACGGGGGTAACAAGCGGGGTAGGCGACGTTTCTGTCGGATGTCGAAGTCTTCTCAGACGCATGCCATGCACGTCGTGATAGAACCTTTGTGTGGGGCGTCCGGGAGATGTTTGGGTGATGGGTGGCGTGGTTGGGCCGGTTGGGACGGGGGAACAAAATCAGTCTATGCGTGACACAGGTGATACAGAATCTATCGAACACTACAGAAGGTACAACAGAATGCGCACGACAGATGCCCAGAACCCGTGACAGATGGCAGGCGTCGCGGTCGAAGCGTTCGGTGCGTCGCCAGGGCCGGGCGGAACCAGCGGGAATGGTCAGACGGTGAGAGCGTGGATCGGTCGCGTAAGCGGCACGCAATCAAGTTTGCTGATGCGGGATTTATTTATGGGCATTCGGGGAAACCGCCGCGTGGCGGGCGATAAGCTGGACGCGTTGGGACAACACGTTGTGCTGATGGATCGGAGATGAGCGCCGCGCCTGGCTGTGACAGGGTCAAGTGAATGCAGAGGGCTGATTGCGCCCTCTGGCCCCGACCATCGTCGGCTGGGAATCGTCGGATGAAGCGGAATCGGGGCGGACATGCGGTCCAGCTAATTGGCGCCAGTTTTTTGCGACTTATTTAGAGAGAATCAAGCAGCAGTGATGAGCTGGTGCAACGTGTGCAGGGAGAAGCGGGCGGTGGGAAGGCGGGAGTGGCGGGGTCCGCTTAGTCAGGAAGCGGGGCGTGTTGGGCGGAGGGCCAGGGGCTGTCCGGGGGCAGGGCGGGCCGCGTCGGGCCAAACACAGTAAAAGCGGGTGTCTGGGGGCGGCGGCACTGGGCGCATATGAGCCGCGCGCGGGTGCCGGGGCCTGCAGCCATGGACACGGACGCCCCCCCTCCCGCCACGACCGCCACCCCCGCCGCCGCCCCAGAGCCCGCCACCGCCGCGGACCCTCCCGCCGACGCGGACGACGCCCACCCCCCCACCCGCCGCGAGTCCAAGCGCCTGCGCGAGCGCTCTGCCCCCGTGCTCGTCGCGCTGCCGGCCCACCCGCGCCCCGACCGCGAGCCGACGCCGCCCGACGCCCGCCGCGCCCCCGCTCCCCTCTTTGCGAGCAAGCACTACCCGGCGTCGGCACACGGTGACGGCCGCCGCAGCCAGCACACCCACTTTCCGCGCCTTCCGCCCGACCACGCCCCGGGACCTCTGCCTGACGGCGCCAGCGCGAGTTTCAGCTACCGAGGCCCACCTCAACCACCCGTTCCCGGCGCAGCCCCTCCTGTTCCTCCACCCCCGGGCGGGACTCCCCTCGTGCTCGATCGTGAACGCCCTGCCGAGTTTGCGGCCCCGTCGCAGCAGGCCGTGCTCGCCAACATGCTCAGCCAGCGCATCGACCAGGTCGACCAACTGCGCACCGAGCTCGCCCACGCCGAAGCTCGTATCGCCTCGCTCTCTGCTAGGTCCAATCCCTCTGCGGCACTTCGCCAGGCCGAAGCGCGCGCCGAGGCTGCAGAGGCCCGGCTCGCTGCCATCAAGGACGGCTGGCGCGGAGTCGAGAGTTACCTTGACATGCTCGCCCGTCGCGAGGCTGAAGCACGAGCAGCGTTCGTGCGTACCCTAGGCACTGGCGAAGTCGGTGTTCCACCCAGCGTGCCCGTCTTTGGTGCTGCACCTACTAGCCCTTACATGCCCGTCCGTCCACCTGTTCCCCCGAATGTCCCCCGGGCGGGTCCCACCTTTCCCGCACTCCCTCCTGCGCCCGTCGTCGGCGGCAACCCTGTCATCTGGCGACACGAGAGCGGACATCCCCGTCGTCGCCCCGCCGACACTGACGACGCCGAGCCTCCCCACAAACGAGCCCGACCTGACCGCCGTGGCCGAGACCGCGAACGCGAGCGCGAGGTCCGCAAGGAGAAGGCCAGGTTCTCCGATTCGCCTTCCCCCGCGCCCGTACAAAAGGTGAGCTTCAACGAACCGCTGGTGACTTTAGCTAATGCCTCGCAGGACGATGCGGATTTGTCTCCTCCCATTGCTGCACTCAACGATGACAAGGACGCCGATGCAGATGCTGACGCCGATGAGGAAGTGGACCAGATTGTCGATGACGTCGAGATGGCTGCTCCCAATGCCAACCGACCCCGTCGAGCGTCCGATACTGCCGCTACGACTGCCCCTGTTGCACGTGCCGGGTCTTCTGGAGCGCGCAGCGACGGCGCAGTGAAAGACCTCAAAAAGGACGGGACCAACGGTACTGCGACAGACGCTGGGACCACCCAGAGCACCACCGCCGCACCCACCTCCACCGCCCCCACCCAAGCCGACGACGCCCTGGACGCCGAAGGTTCTCCCGAGACGGACACGGACGAGCTGAGCGTCGACGAGGAGCTCTTGAAACTTAGCTCCAAGAAGAGACCTCGGCACGACTATCCTGAATACGACCGACATGAATACGATCGGGCTGGCGAGTACCCCCGAGGCGAGTATGCGCGCGGGCATCCTGAGGACTATGGGCGCGGACGGGACGAGTACGAGCGTGCGCATTATGCGAGGTACGCTGGACCGAACGGACCTGGTGGGAATGGCGATCCGAGGTACCATGGAGGGTGGTATCCCGACGATGGCTTCTATGGACGAGAAGGAGATTATCGTGAACCTGTGAGTACGACGAGTGCGTTGAGAGAGCTCTCGCTGACTTTCTTGAAGCCCCACGCACGACCGTATCCTCCACCCGCACCTCGAGGAGACTCGTTTACGCAACGAAACGGTGAGTTCCCACGTCCTTCTCTCTCTTCGTATCGCTCATCATGCTCAGGCTCCGGATCCGGTACTGCTGCTCCCTGGTACGCGCACCTCAAACAAGGCGCCGCCATCGCCACCAACACCCAAGGCCAACGCACCTGCCGCCAATGCGGTCTCGCCGGTCGATACAAAGACGGCAAATGCGTCGAAAAGTGGGGCCCAGGTCCCGAAGGACCCGGCACAGTCTGCGACCGATGCAGGAAAAAGATGAAGCGGGTCGAGAGGCGCGGGACCGCCGACGCGTCGATGCTCGCCAGTGGACTCGGACCATTACCTCTTCACCAGCATTCGTTCCATTCGGCGCCGCAGACTCAGACGCAGAGCCAGAGTCAGAGCCAGATGAGCCAGACGCAGCTCGGGACGCAGTATTCGCCGACTCGGTGGAACGGGAATGGGCGGTATGAGAATGGGGCGCCGAATGGGAATGGGAATGGCAACGGGGCGAGGTATGAGGATGGGCAGGGTGGTCGGGGGGAGAAGCGGTATGATCTGTTGCCGAGTCATTATGGCCCGCCGCCGAGTTCTGGGCCGGAGGATGAGGGCGCTGCACAAGCGCAAGGAGGGGGGAGGAGAGGAGGTGCGAAGGGAGGACGAAGGAGGGAGAGAGAGGCGAGTGCAGAGCCTAAGGAGGCTGCTGCGCCTGCCCCGGCTGCTCCTGCCAATCCTCCCGCTGCCGTCGAGGCGTAGTAGACCTCGACTCGATTTTTTGGAGATAGGAGGGAGACGTAAAATTCACGACAAGATATGCCATTATGCCTTTCGTTTTCTTCCCCACTCTCTAGAGGGGCTATGTCTTACGTTTTCTATTACTGGCTTGGGACCATTTCTTCGATTCGGCTGTAATTGGTGTTATGCCGTCCGTTATGATTTTCTTACCTTGACGTTTGCTTCCCACTTTCTCTCTGCGCTTCGTGCACCGTCTCCGCGCCTCGTCCAATCTGTGATTCCCGCACTGCGCCCGGCTCATTCTGATGTCCCTCACGCCGCTCGACGACATCTACAATTCACACTATTACCTCTTCTCCGTGCCTATTCCCTGTTGTGACCTTGTTGTAGTGTAATTTGAAAGTAGCCTAGGGCTTGTTATAGTATTTTTGACTTTTTTTCGTCGAGCAAGTGAGACTTTTTGGATAAGGTTGGCGAGCGTGATTAGAATAAACTCGGTGGGTGTGATAAGAACAGAGTGTGCAACGAGGCGGGCGAGAAGTTGATGAGTCGTAGGTGATGAGAGGGGGGCGTGAACGTGGTGAGGAGGAAGAGTGGCGGGAGGGGTGTGAGAGCTCAAGTGTCGAGTCTGAGCATTGAGTTTTAGGCTCTAAGGGCTGGTGTGCTGGGCATACGGCCCGTCTTCAATTAAGCCGGACCGGCTGGGCTGAGCCTGTCTAGTCTTCTGGGCTGGTGATGTCAAGGAATAAAGATACATTATTGTATAGGTGCAACAACGAGTCTGAACAGCGAGTGTGTAACTGGAAAGAAAGAAGGGGGCGCCGAGTGGGACGCCGATTCGGTAGTGGTGGTCGTAGTGTGGACCGTTTGGCGGAATGAGCGTCGTTTTGTGCGCCTGGCGCTGAATTCGGGCGTCATTTGGAGAAAGAGGCGCGGGTAGACTTGTTAGTCAATTACGCCGAGCGAGTCTTCCTTGATTGTTCCGATTGCGAACTGTTGTAAGCGCCGTGGGAGGAAAATAAACAGAGGGCGTCAGTAAGAATATGCGCACGTGGAATGAGAGGGAAGAGCGCAGGTATGCACGAGGTGTTAGAGAAGAGTGCAGGGGCGGGTGTTGTGGCGACGAGGAATAAAGGAATGTGAGGTGGAATAGTAGAATAGAAAAAGCAGGCAGTACAACGCCCCATGTAAAACACAACATGAGAAGAATGAATGTCGAAGTAAATAGGGAATAAAGGAAAAGTGAGGGTTGGATGAAAACATGGTGAAGAGGGAAGGTAGGAGAAAGGAAAAACGCACGATCTCGGTCGCGTCAACACGCGTGCCGACAATCTTCAGTCGGACATGAGTGCTTTTGTCTATAATCTACAGACACAGCATCAGCCAACCCTGTGCTCGTACGAAAAGCACCCAGACAAGGTAAGAAAAGCGCAGGGAGGGAAAAATACAATAGAGGCTTCGTGATCTCACCTGGTCGTCCGACGCAAAAGACGGCGGGTTCGAGTTAGGGTCGAACTTCATGTCCGGATGGATAAGCTGCGCAGTTCCAGAAGGAGTTAGTATCGCTTGTGTAACCGCCCATCTTAACTTGGGACTGACGTGGCTCGAGACGAAAACCTGGAGCGGTCCAACCTCTGCGAAAAATCCCATCTGTGGACACGGTGGTTAGATATAAATGGAATTAATGTGGGGCAACACACCTTGTTCACGTTCGTGACAACACCGTCGACGACTTCGCCCTTGAACGGCTTGAAAACGATCGCTCGGTACTTGGTTACGAACTCTGCTTGTCCGGTTCCGCTTTGCACCATGCCCTGCAGTCTGTCAGTTTCGCTGTCTAATTATAATACTTGAGACTCACCTTTCCAACATCGACGATACCCAGTACCGCAATAATGTACCCAAACTTGCCGGAACACGTCCCTTCAACATCCGAGTAGAGCTTCGACTCGAGGTACTGCGTCATCCGTGGCCCAAAGTACGACGGATGAAGCAAAATCCGATGCGTGAGCTCTTTCTAAATCCCTTCATACGTCAAAACTTGTGAGTGTGCGCGCGGGGAGGGACCTTACGATGAAGAACATGGTGGCGGGTGGCAAGTCAAGGCTCAGGGTCTGGCGTCTAATTGGGTGTCATCACAATTCCATTCGGGTCGTTAAATTAATATACAAAACGGACTCTTAGTCGCTGATTCGTGTACGAGAACGGAGCAGGGTGGTAAAACAAAACGTCGGTGTGGGTCTGTACAATGCATAATCAAGACAGATGATGGAACGGTCCAGAAGGATGATTAGGGTAACGAACAAATGCACTCGAACGAGCGTCAGAAATAGATTTAAGAACTAGTTTGCTGTGGTGCTGTTTTGCCAGCCAGCAGAGTGCTAAGACGCTCAAGTCAGTATTAATCTCGGCTGAAAACTACACGGGACTCACGTCAAAAGCTTCTCGATGCTCAGGGACTCCTCCTTGCGACGGTTCGACTCCTCACGGTGCCGCGTCTCCATGTCATCAAACACGCGGCGCATCTCCTGCAGGCTGACTACAGCAGCGTCGAGCGCCGAGCGCAAGTCCACCTCATTCTGAGACTGGGGCACCGACGTCTCGTCACTTCCGCTCCCCCCACCCTGCTGGTCGTTGGCCTGCTGGGCGGCGTACGCCATGTGCGTGACTTGTGCCAGCCGGTCATCCACAGCCTTTTTGCGTTGACGCTCCAAGCGGGCACGCCGCAACGTCTCTGTGCGCTCGTGACGGCGGGCGACCGAAATCTCAGAAAACACACTGCGCGCTTCCTGGGCTGTGTGCGAATAGTGCGTTGACCTGAGAATTGAGCGCGACAGCAACAAGTGCGTCTGGTGTTGATCGGGCGGCGCTGCGGCCAGAATCATCGTCGCGTCTGTCTCCCTGTCGATCTCTCGGAACTACTGAAAGTTAGACTCAAGTCACCACAACGGATGTTGAGACTCACCAGTCTGACCATCTGCTCCCACTTTTGTTCGAATCGGCGCTTACGCTTCGCTGGGTTCACGAAATACGTTGGGTGGAACTCGTTGTCCAGCTCATCGTCATCGCTCTCCTCGAGCCACACTTCCTCGATCTCCGTCTCCGTCTCAAACTCGGTCTCCGCTCCATCATCGCGCACACGCTTCCCCTCGGTCTCAGCTTCAGACGCCGTGTCGTTTGGCACCGTGCTCTCAGGACGAAACTCCTCCATCATCCTACGCCTGCGACCCATGCTCTTCGTGCCCATGCGCGCTCCCCCGAACTTTTTGGCTGTCGGACCAGGAATGTACGGAAGTCCAACTGGCTGATGCGATGGCGAAGATTGAGTGCTCTGAGGCTCCACCGGCGGCAAGAACGGATTGTGCGAGAAGGGCGAAGCCATGAACGAGCTAACAACCGAGGGCGCGCGATACGGGTCCATCGCATAAGACATTTGAGCTTGGGCATAGTTGTAAGGTGGGTACCCTTGCTGAGGGAGCATCTGTGACTGGGCATTGTACAACACTGTCTGAGCCTGTGCGATCCGTCCCTGGGTTCCGTTCCTAATATCGCCTGAAACTGAAGTCGGCGCAGTCCCAGTGCTAGGAGTAGGCGGCACAGGTGCCGACGGGCGAATATGGTTCGGGTAGCCACGGCCGTCCATTTGATTGGAGCTCCACCCATTGAGGAACGACCCACTCGCAGAGGACGACATATCCTGCGGGTAGCCGTAATCGACATAGCCGTTTTGCTGACTTTGCCCGTCGCGGCCAGACCCGACCGATCCATTGGACTGCCGCCCATTGGCCTGATGTCCATTCATCTGCATCTGTGGATACCCGTTCATCTGCGCCATCATCCCCTGCGAGCCCGCGCCCATATAATGCAGCGCGTGCTGCGACTGTGCAAAGCCCATCGACGGATACATCTGCCCGTTCTGCCCCAAGTCCTGAGTATAGATGTGGTTGATCGTCGGCGGCCCAACGCTAAACTGGCCGTACCCAAAGCGGGGGTAGTTATTGTCCGTGGGAAGTGGGACCGACGGTGAGCGAGGCGTCTTCAAATCTTCCGTCTCTGAGCTCCCCGACCCAGTATTCCCTTTGGTTGTCGAGGCTGCGACGGGTACAGGCGACCGACCGCGCATATCTGGAATGGGCCCCGCACCACCGCGTCCTGGTCCGTTCATCTCTGGCGATCGTGTCTGGGCGTTCTGAACATGGCTCTGCTGTGAATACATCGACGCGGGATCCATCAACGGCGCCTGGACTTGTGCCTGCTCGGTCCTGGAGCGCGACCTCGATCTTCCACGCGCGCGCTCACCAGACGCAGCCGTGTTAGGGGGTTGAGGGATAGGACCCAAGCCAGGCGGAACGGGCTGAGGCTGGTTCGGGTGCGTAAGAGGATGCTGCGACTGGGTATGGTTCGCCCAATCGACGATGCTCCGGCCGGATACAGTCTCGCTCGACAGTGTGTGCTGCATAACGGGTGGAACAGGCTGCTGCTCGTGCTCATCATGGTCGAGGTCCTCGTTGAACGGTACAATGCCCGCCCCGGGCGCGCGTGTTGCCCATTGCTGAGTGGCGGGAGGTGGAGGTGGCGGCTTGGATTGAGCGGTCGTGTACGTATTATGGGATGAAGATCGAGCTCGCCCATACGCGGGGTCTTCGTACGTATACGGCGGGGTGCCGTTAGTAGGTGCACGCCCAACTTCGCGTCCTCTCGGCCCGTTAGGAGAATGCATCGGCACAGGCGACGGCCCACGGGCATTGTTATTCACTCGCGACGGCGCAGGCGCAGGTTTCTCCGGCATAGGTTTCCCTTCAAACTCCAAATGCAACCCACTGTGCTGCTCGCGAATCGGCGGGGGTGACATCGTCTCATACCGCATGACCGGCATCGTCGCCGTACGTGCCATAGCTGGAGCGGGCCCCGTGCTCTGCTGATGGACCGGCAGAGGCGGAACGCTCGCCGTGGAGTCTTGCGTGGCCGCCTTGGGCCTTCGCATCGACCCTTGCCTCTCCGGCCCTGGAACCTGCACCCACGACCCGTCCTTCATCTCCATCGACCCTCCACCCGTACCACGATGTCCAATATTCCGCTGTGTCGCACCATCACGCGGAGCCCCAAGATTTCGTGACCTCTCTCGGATCTCGTCGTCCAGATCTTCAGGGGGCGGCGCAGCCGTCCATGACTCTTGCATCTTCGTCTGACCGAGCACGCTCGCTGGGGCCCTGTTCATCGGCCGTGGGTGAATGGGTGAGATTGCCGAAGTCTGAGACGTGAGGATACTGGCCAGCGAGGTCTGCACTGGGTGGGGGAGACCAGTCATCGGCTGCGTCAAATGCTGAGTCATGAATGGAGGACTACGTAGAAGCTCCTCAGGAGAGGGGGGCGAATCTGGCAAAGTGGGCAACGAGTTGGACGTGGCAGTGGTCATAAACGAGCTCCGGTTACTGAGCGTCGGCGCATCATAGCTGTCCACCGATCCGTTCGACGAAGGGGCAGCGGGAGCCATGGCAGGCGGAGGAGGTGCGTACGCCTGTCGAGGGGCCTGCGAAGGCGATCCACCAGGAACAGTTCGAATAGGAGGCTGCGTCTGAGGCGACCCAGTCGGGAGCGGTGGTGGCGGCGAAGCTCGATATTGCTGCTGCTGCTGCAACATATGAACCGGCGAGGGGCTTGGAGGAAGGTGTTGTGCAAGCTGCTGCTGCGTATAAAATCCGGCCGGGGCGGTGGTGGTATTATTATTATTTCCAGCCGCGGCAGCGTTCGTATTATTGTTCGCCGCGGTTGCGGAAGCCGATCCTGCGCTCCCGCGTTTCGTCTTGGTTGCCGTCTCGCGCGTGGGTGTAACCTCGACGCCGCTCCCTCCGCTCCCGCTGCCCGTCTCGTACGCGCCGGGAATGGTGATCGCACTGGCGCCTGCGCTCGAGTTGGCGGTGGTAACGCCGGTGGAGACACTCGTGGGCGCGGTGGTGTGGGAGCTCGAGGTGTTCGAGTGCGCAGAGAGGGTAGGCGAACGGAGGGCCTGTTCGCGCTCCCAGTCTCGCTGCTCGTTCGAGTTGATGGCAGGGGGTGCGCCAGTGCCTGCATATGTTTGATGGGTGTGGGATAGGAGGTGAGGATGCGCAAACATGAGTGAACGGTGTGTTGGAGTTGCAAAGGCGTGAAGGTGCAGCGTGTTTTCAAAACATGCAAGAGGGACAAGGCAAACATCAACGTTAGTAACATGTAAAATCCAAAAAAGACGTAAATCAAGAGAGAAAGGAAAGATCCAGCCAGGAAGAGTTAAATCTCGCAGAATGCAAGATTACATTCCGCGTTTCCGTTTTCATCCCCGTCACCCATGGGATTAGGCTGCATCCTCTGGAGTACATTAGCCTTGCCACCGGGGTTGCCCCCGTTCGACCAAGACACTCGCTAATTGGCATGGCCTGGCCCCACCGCTCCGTCTGCGAAGCTCCCCCAAACCAGAACTACGGACATAGCCGCATAGCCCCGTAAACGATGCCCGCTCGACATTGCACTAGCGTGCGCACGCCTCGCCTAGCCAAGCCCAGCCCACATCCAAATCCGACACCATCCAAACCCAATTCCTCATCTGTAGAAACTCTATCCCAGCCCGCAATCTCAATTCCGGCTCCGATGCCGACACCAATTTCAACGTCGCACTCAACGCCAAATCCAACGCCCAGACCGCTCAAACCAAAAATAAAGAAACGAGGACTCACGTCTACCCCTTGACGCATTACTTCCGGTGCTTGCCATATCCGTCACCTGCGGAAATGGAACCTGATAATCTGTGGTCGCGTCCAGCTTGGCTACTCCTTTCCTATACTCTGTTCCAGTCGGTGTGCTGTCTTTTCTCAAATCGACCAAGTCCTTCCTAAAGTTTCCGACGAGATCTTCCGAAAATTCCTCGGGATTGAACGTCACTGGCAGGCTGTTTTCGGTGCCCCGGCGTTCACGGTTCTTGCGACGTGGTCGAGCGGTTCCGCCGTCTACAGAATGGGGTGACTGGCTGCGTTCGAGATCGTGGGGTAGCGCGAGACCGTTACCAGAGGCCGCGGTGGTGAGCAGGTTGGAAGCGGAGTGATTGCGCGAGCCATAAAGGTTCGGTTTGGGAGGATTGCGCGGGGGATGGACGGGTTGGTTGTTTGACATTGGGTGAACAATTGGATTCGGGGCCGGGTTGGTGTTCACGTTTGTGATCATGACCGGGTTTGAATCATTGTTATTATTAGCAGGCGCGCCGCCCCAGAGTCGAGACAAAGCAGGGTGTTGGAGCATAGACATCATCCAAGTCGATTGTCGGGATCGAGCGGGAAAGAGTGGGAGAGGAAAGAAAGCGAGAGGTCAGCAACCTGCGCCACGAGACGTATCACAGCCAAGCGAGGGAGCAAGGAGTTGGATCACAGAGACGATGGGAGAAAGTGAAACGAGGATAGAAGGCTAGAACCTCGAGGACAATTGCCGTACAATACTCACCGTGTATCTCAACGAGGCGGACGAACGCAGTAAACGAGGCCTTCGCGGGAATCACGCGGGTGGCAGTGATGTCGTGGTAGGCGTGATTGGTCGTGTGGTGTGGGTGGGGCGTGTGGTGTAGGGCAGCGGGCGAACAAAAGCCGACTGGGATGGGATGAGAGCGGCGGGGCGGGGCGTTTTTCAGGGATGGATAGGCCTGTCGAAGCGATGCAAGGCGAGTCGGGGGCGAGGCTGCCGCGCGCGCTGGCCGTTGAGCTTCTTCTTCCGAACTTGTGCTGTTGAGTGGGCGCACAGGCGAATGACGCTGCAGAGGCCAAACGATCTCAGTACTGAACAGGAATTACTGCACCAGAGCAGCCGAAACTCAGATCGAGATCGTGCACACGAGGCCTACGCACAGTGCGGCCTACACGTGTCGATACAGCGCGGAGCGACGGCAGGTGTCTGGGGTCCGAAAATAGGGGGACTCACTGCGAATGGCAAGCACGAGGCTGGTTCTCTATGGCGGTCGCTGTTTGCTGCCCGCCGTCGTCACGTCGTGTTGCGGTGGAGGAGGAGGAAAAGAAAAGGCGTGGCCGGCCCCTGATATATAATATCCATGCGGGTGCGGAGATCACCTCCGGAAGGCTGACTAGAAAGGAAGGTCGAGTGTGACGAAACCAATGCCGACGTTGCGCTATGTGAAGGGCGCATACGACCAGTCCTCGTCGCCGCAGTGAGTCTCATCGACGTGCCTACACCTCTCTGGAACGAGGCCAACATCGTGGGCGACAACGAGGACGTCGTGCTGCATCCAAACACCTATGGGCGCCTGTTCTTGCCTCGAGGCTAGGGCATGGATGAAGAATGAGCAGGCCCGGGCCGTGCGTCACAAAAGCGCGTTGCTCTGCCGCCTACGCATCGTCGTTAACCCAGTTCAGCAGGCGGGAACCAGCAGCTCAGATACACCCCTACTCGGCTCGGTATTGCAGTCGGTGGCTACCGTGCTAGTCAGGTATGGTTGCACAACAGTAAAAGGAGATGCGCGTACTATAAAATCCAACATTTTGATGCGCCTTTTGTCTGCGCGCCCTTTGTTGTCTTTTTGCCGCCAATGTTTGTGCCTCCAACGTGAGAAATGTCTTTAGCAAAAGTCAATACAGGAAGGACAAGTGAGCGGTTTGAATACTTGCAGGTTATAAATGTCGTCTGAACTGACTCTTCAGCGCTCTCGTCGTTGTCGTCTTTGCTGCTAGAACAATAGTGTTGTTGAGCGCTCTCAGGGTCCATAGCTCCAAATTGAGTCCGCCTGCCTTCGGCAAACAAGAACAAAGAGTCGCTAGTTTGGTTGCAGTCGTCCTTTCAAGCTCAATTAATACTCTCTGGGATTTCAGATTTTAAGGATCTAATGCGTCGATAGCACTCAACATAGATGATGATTGAAGCTTTTTCATATCTCTCCCGCTCAAGGTCTTTGCAAGCTAGCAAGTCTCCGGAAACGCCGAGCCATTGGTTCAGCCGGTCTACATGACCTCGCTTTTCCAAAAACCATGCTTCAAATTCAAGCCCCCTATACCAACAGCAGGCCAACGTAAACAACAGGCACCCGGGGCGTGTTGCGCAGTCTCGATCGTAGTCCTCGAAAACACGCCGAGGCTTTTAAGGCACTCGAGACCGAGTATCTCCCACCAAATATCAGCAGAACTTAGACCATGAATCAAGATACGGGAATGGCACAGGCCACTGGTGGTTTGACAGCTAATGCTAAAGACATTATGGTATTTTGTGATGGGACCGGGAAAAATGGTCGCCTTGATGAAGGTCAGCCAGCCTCATTGTGACTCAAACATATGATCTACACGTTCTTCTCTCTATTGCCCAGGGTACCCTACAAACGTTTGGAATCTTTGTAAGATTTTCCTTAAACAGATTGCTACGCGTCCCCTACTTACTGGTAGCGAGTCGCGCCTTGCTTTTAGATTACTTTTTATCCCAAAGTAGCAAGGAAGACTTCAAGGATCTCGCTCAGAAACCCGAGATGCTGTACATCCCGGGTATAGGCTGCGGTGCGAGGCATATATCCAACTTACTAACGCAACTATTCGGAGCGGCTTCTGGTTAGTTCGTTATGTACCCTTCGATTGACATCGTTTCGATTCCCCAATACAGTTCAAATGGTCGCAGACACCTACATGTACATCGCAAAGCACTATAAGGTCGGTGATCGTATTTGGTATGTCATTTGCTTTTCATCGTGTTACGTTCATCTCATTGTATGCGCCCAGGTTATTTGGATATTCAAGAGGTGCATATGTCGCACGAAAAGTTGCGAGCCTCATAGTACGTACTACACGAACATACGTAGCATTATCCAAATGGTTTCTCCGTCAAATTATAGTATCGTCTGGGTCTAGTTGCATGCGAAAAAGAGCTGCGCAAGCGTTGGAAGCAATATGAAACCCCCTCGAAAGAACTTGAAGAGGAAACCTTCGACAGTTCTGTACCAATCAAGTGCGTGATTTCATCTAATCCCATTATCTATGTATCTACCCTGTCTGAAACCTATCACGAACAGATGTCTTGCAGTGTGGGATACCGTCGGTAAGTTTCAACCATGCTTCAGCATACTTGTGGATTCACTAATACGGAAACTACCCATGTAGGCGCCGTACGAAGTCGCCTCACGCTTCGATTGCACCAAGATATTCTGGGCATCCCGGATACAGAGTGCGCGTAACTTCCACGCCTTAACGCGGTAGCGTTTATCGGCTGCTCTCATGACTGATAAGTCTTGCTCAGGTTGCCATTGAATGTCGAGCACGCACTTCATGCCGTTGCAGTACATGAGAACCGTAGGCTCTTCGAAGTTACACTGTTTGAACCTAACTTTAAGACCAAGCTCAAGGAAGTGAGAGTCTTCAAAACCAATCAGTTTGAATCAAATTATTTAAATACTGGATAGATATGGTTTCCCGGTTCCCACTCGGACGTAGGTGGAGGAGGCCCAGATGCAACTGACCTGCCAGATGCAAGCTTGTTTTGGATAATGGTGTGCTTTTTCACTTGGTTGGGTACTACGTCAGATCTAGCGACAACGTTTGCCTGCTGAATAGTTATGAGAGAGGGGAAGCGCAGTTCGGTATGTTGAGAAACTTGCGAACGACTCAATGCCGAATATTAGATTGATTAAGCTACTTTCTCGTACTAGATGCTCATTGATACGTTTACCTGTAGGACGAAATGAAGGCGATTGCGAGCATGCCATCCTACAAGAACGAGCATCTTCGAACCCATAGATTGAACTCTTTCAAACCTCGAGACGCTTACGCGGAAATGTTCCCACTGGGTCGTTTGAATGAGAACCGCAAAACTCGGATAGAAATTGGCGTCCTAGGCCCCGAGTCCAAAATCCACGAAACAATGCTCTACTTGTATCAATCAGCCCACAGCTGCTCCTCATCGTTTCTAACAGACATTAACAACCTTCTTTCAACTAACTGGAATATGACAGAAAATCTAGTGACTTGTGGTGGACTAGAACGCATAAAACAAGCAAATATCCTGGTATACTTGTGTTTTCCTCCGTTTCGATTAGTACAGTAGATATAAACAACCACTCCCCACCAGGCTCAGACTGCTCTCAAAATCCAACCCCCAACTAAATACTCATACCAGCACCAGATAGTCCATGGCTCGGCCTATTCAGAACTGCCTGATGCCCTTCTATACACCAATAGCATCTCGCCACAAGGCTCTATTTTCTTCAAGAAACCTACAATTCCTCATCCTCATGACGAATATTCCAAGCGAGAGAGAACTTCTACACCATCCTCAAGTTTCCGGTGGCCCAAGACAAGATCCAGTGTGCGGGGTGGCGGGATCGGCCGGGGGCCCGTTCCAAACCGCCCAGACGCCATCAAAAGAAATCGTAGAAATATAGCCTTTATCTTATGTAACAACGGTAGGCGATTTTTGACACCTTGATTCCGAAAGTGGAAATAATCTAATTTGTACAACACAGGAACGGCAATCGCTCCTATTGAAAGCATTGTTGCTCGTTTTGGACCTATATTCCAAGAGAAGAAGATCTACCGGTTTTCCAACCGTTCACCCATAAGCCCTTGTCCTTTCCCCGTGCCCAGCGGAATTGTTGTTTTTGAACGCAACGGGCCTATTATCCAACCTCAACCCCAAAGCAGCGCTCTTATAGAAGAAATGTGCGCTTGTGAAGAAAGCGATAACATATTGTAAGAATTGCTTCTTGATGCCCTAGTGATTATCACTAATCAGCAGCATTATGGAGTATTTTTGGATTCGAGATGGGGGCTTCCGTCGCTTG
The DNA here is from genome assembly GCA_015039395.1 of Ceratobasidium sp. AG-I. Taxonomy (NCBI): domain Eukaryota; kingdom Fungi; phylum Basidiomycota; class Agaricomycetes; order Cantharellales; family Ceratobasidiaceae; genus Ceratobasidium; species Ceratobasidium sp. AG-I. The sequence continues at coordinate 91,543 of MU132262.1, forward strand.
TTGCATACTCGCCGAACTGGTGAAGGTTTCATATATGCGCATGATTCCTGCTGCTTACCCCTTCTAATTTGGCAAGTACTGCTTCAGTGAAACATTTCGCCATGGAATATTCAAGAGGAAGTTTCCAATCAAGTGAGCCCCGCTTCCCCCAACATCCAGCCAGGTGGTCATCCAAAACTCCTCTTCTAGGTGCTTTGCAGCTTGGGATACCACACGTCAGATACGTCGAATTCCTGCCGTTGATACAGAATCTGACAGCGTACCCTTTTATTAATAGTCCCAGCTAATTCTGAAAGATATCGTAATCTGCACACCTGGCATGTGTGTAGTAGTTTTAGCGTAGAAAATACTCATCGTTCTGCTTAGGTTACCGCCAATTGTAGAGTACACATTTCACGCTCTTGCGTTACATGAAAACAGGGAAAGATATCGCCCGTTTTTATTTGAGCCTAATGGGGCTACACATTTAGAAGAGGTGCGTCTCCACTGAGGCTTCAGCGCGAGTGGCTCATGGTCGTATTGTTGATTTGAAAGGTTTGGTTTCCTGGTAGCCAAATAGACCTCATACCTCACGATACCAGCGAGAACTCGCTTGATTCGTCGGGCACAGCTCTATGGGTTCCGCCTTTGCTTTGGATGCTAGTGCGTGCTTGGCCACCAGTATCATTTCTGATTAAATAACACAGCTAAACCTTTCGCACAACTAGAGCAGGATGCACGATTTGGCGGTCCTCCCTGTTAGCTTGGATGGGATTGAAGTCCCGCCGCTAGCCGTTCCAAAGCTGGAGCCGCAAGACGCATTCCAAGCGTCCCCTCTCTACAAGCGCATATTCGACAAACGCGAGAGTCGTTCACCCGATCCCAGTAACATGTTTGTACATGGCATCGTACACATACATCTTGCTCTACCTACTCCTTCCGACTCAAACATACAAATGCCATCACACGAGCAAGTCGTGTTCGAAGTGCCTAGGGCCGAGCTTCAGCGCCGAACGGACCGTGCTTCACCGTTCAAAAAAGCCGATCCTTTGTTAATCCAACAGGCTTGGGCGAGACAGTTTAGTTACTCGCGGTTAATTCGAGGAGTGTAATGTCTTATGGAATTATGCTGGTGTTTTTTTTTCTTGAGAGACTCTGATAGTAATATACGTTATAACAGGAAGTTAACCTTCTGCATGGCAATATGCGATACTTAATTAATTGATTTTATTTGTTTGCCGTGGTGATCCTGTATCAAGCGTGTGCCCTGTGACTCAAGGATCTCGAGACTTTGTATTTGCGCCTACGAGGGCTTGGCCCACAAATGAGTGAAAAGAGATGACCAAGAACAGGTGCACCATGCTAGTATTTTCAATCCGCATACAAGCACTTAATCGCCTAATCATGTTTGAATCACGAAAATGCTCTCCAACACGATTCTTATGCGTTTAACCTCGCACAGTATGATCCATCGAACGCACCCATGGTGTGCTCAGGGTCCCAACAGGTGCTTGCTCAAATTTGATCCTTTCCGTCGCCATCGGCGCCGGGATCAACTTCAGTCTCCTCCTCTACCTTATATACTAACCATGTCTGAACCCGGAGGCGAGTTTGTCTAATTGACGGGTGATATAAATAGCAACCAATCTGTTTTGTTTCAGTTCTCATCGGCGTCATCGGCGGAAGCGGACTCTACAACCTCGAAAACCTCACCCCGGTGTAAGCAGCTCCTAAACCTCCATGTGCGCGGCTAAACACATGAAATGTGATATAGCAAGACGGTGAACCCAGAAACTCCATGGGGATTCCCTTCTTCCCCGATCACCATATCCGAGCTCCCCAGCGGGACGCGTCTCGCTTTTCTTGCTCGGCACGGAACGGCACACAAGTACGTCCGCGTTTTGTTCATTTGTGGGACTAGCGAGAAGACTGATGGTATTGTTAGCATTTTGCCGTCTGCCGTCCCCGCTCGAGCGAATATCGCAGCTCTCAAGTCGCTAGGTGTTAAAGTAGTCGTTGCGTTCTCGGCTGTTGGGAGTTTGAGGGAGGAAATCCGGCCTGGAGACTTTGTCGTGCCTGATCAAGTGAGGATCTCTCTGGTTGTTTCTTACAATTGACACTAGGTTTAGTACTGACGAGATTGTTGCGGCGTAGATCATTGATCGCACGAAGGGTGTCCGTCCCGCCTCGTTCTTCGAGGGGACTGCCGTCGTGGCGCATGCCATGTTCGGAGACCCATTCGATAACCAACTCACAAACGCGCTAATTCCTCTGGTCGAAACTGTACGCTCCCTTTCTCCTACTCCCTATAACAACCACCGCCCCAGCCCCTCCTAACTAATTCTTCCTCTCTCCGCTTCACTTCTAAATGCGATTCAACTAACCTTCCAACTAGGCCCTCAAATCACTCCCCGAATCAACAACACCCCCTCAGCTCCACACATCCAAGTGCGTCGTCTGCATGGAAGGTCCCCAATTCTCTACACGCGCCGAGAGCCACATGTACCGCGCCTGGGGAGGGGACATCATCAATATGAGTGTGTTGCCGGAGGCTAAACTCGCTCGGGAGGCCGAGCTTAGGTGAGCGTCGATACTAGTCTTTTAATTTCCCCCTTCCAGTAGTTGACTTAAATATCGGTTTGTTTCATTTGACTGACGGGTTGTATTTGCGCAGCTATGCATTAATTGCGACCGCGACGGATTACGATTGTTGGCGCGTGAGCGAGGCCCCTGTGACCGTAGCAGAGGTCTTCCGCACACTCCAAGAGAACGCGGACCGATCTCGCAAGGTTCGTCCCGCCTCTCCACTTCGCCCTTCCCGTCCTTAAACATGTTATTTCAAAATACAGATTACAGCTACAATCCTCGAAGAACTCAACGATCTCGTCGTCCGTGGCGAGGCGCTCACGAGCGCTGAGGGCGGGATGCAGTATTCGCTGGTTACTCAGAAATGGTCTGAGGAGGATGGAGCCAAACTGGCATATATTCTGCCGAAGTATTTTGAGAAGAAGAGCGCGTAGAGGTTTAGACTGGAACTGAAAGATCAATAGAGGTTTAGATTGTGAGTTCGGCTTAGCCTTGGGTGTGCTGGTTGCGGAATACTGATGACGGCGTGACTGTAGTAATAAATGAATATAAATTGGTGCATTCAGTGAAGTTGATGTACGAAAGGTCACTCTAAGGCTCGAAAGCGCAGGCCTAATTCATGAATGGTAACCTCTTGAAGCCCCATCATCAGTCGTAACTTTCACCTAACAACTTTGCAATCCGCTCTGCACACTCTCGATCGACATCCTCAATGTTCCCCAGCGAACCAGCAAGTCTGTGATTTCTCTTTTCGTGCCATCCTGATGCATCAGTCGACACATCTGCATACCGTTTTTGCAGCGCCTCCGACCCGCATACAACTACTGCCAGCCTCCAGTCATCCATCTCATCTCCCATGCTTTTGTTTGCATCCCTCCTCAATTTCTTTGTTCGGCCGCAAAGTCCCTTTTGAGTAGTGCGTAACGCTACATTACCTTTAATACACGTAACACACCTTGGTTGTTTGACAGCAATTTTGACCACCACCAACGACCATCGCGAGCTCAACTGGCGAGCTCAACTCCAATCGGTTCTCCTACCCCACAGACCAACGATGTCCGAACCTGGAGGCAAGTTTGCTTGAACTCATGAGTGATGTCAATCCTAATCAGCGTATCCTTCCCTTCTAGTTCTTATTGGCGTGATTGGCGGCAGCGGACTTTACAACCTCGAAAACCTTACCCTTGTGTGGGTCCCCAACTCTCATATCTACTGTGCCCGACCGAATGCATCTAATATTGTTGTAGTAAAACAGTGAACCCAGAAACACCATGGGGGTTTCCCGCTTCCCCGATCACCATATCTGAGCTTCCTAGTGGGACGCGCCTGGCTTTTCTCGCTCGGCATGGAACGGCACACAAGTACTTTCACGTTTTTTCGTTGGTAGCATCAGTGGAATTGATGATAGCGACGATAGTTTTTCGCCGTCAACTGTCCCTGCTCGAGCGAACATTGCGGCTCTCAAGTCACTGGGTGTCAAAGTGGTGGTTGCGTTCTCGGGGGTTAGGAGTTTGAGGGAGGAGATTCGCCTTGGTGATCTTGTTGTGCCTGACCAGGTAAGCATAGCTCGCACTGTCCACACCCACCTTATTACACACTATCTTCCAAATGGGTGTTGGTATTCACGATGGTCCTCTTTGTAGATCATTGATCGCACAAAGGGTGTCCGCCCAGCCTCGTTCTTCGAGGGAACTGCCATTGTCGCACACGCGATGTTCGGAGACCCATTCGATACTCAGCTCACAAACGCGCTCGCCCCTATGGTTGAAACCGTAGGCCACCACATTTGAGCGATTTATTGACCTAATCCCATAATCGCCCAGGCCCTCAAATCCCTACCAGAATCAACCACACCCCCTCAGCTCCACACATCCAAATGCGTCGTCTGCGTGGAAGGTCCTCAGTTCTCTACACGGGCCGAGAGCCGCATGTACCGTGCCTGGGGCGGGGATATTATCAACATGAGTGTACTACCAGAGGCCAAGCTCGCTCGGGAGGCTGAGCTCAGGTAAGGACCCATGCTGGCACGTTAATCGCCTCCCTGCTTATCCTTTGAGTATCACACTCGGTTATCTCGCTTTGCTAATGAATTGATCGTGTATGCGTAGCTATGCATTGATCGCAACTGCGACGGATGACGATTGTTGGCGAGTGAACGAGGCGCCTATGACTGTCGAAGAAGTTGACCGTATGCTTCAAGCTAACGCGGACCGATCGCGCAAAGTTAGTCTTCTCTCATCGCCCTCCATATACTCGATAGATGAATTGTGATACACTAGGTCATAGCGACGATTCTCGAGGAGCTCAACGAGCTTGCTACTCGCAAAGACGTCTTCACGAGCGCCGAGGGCGGGATGGAGTGTTCGATGAATATGCGCGAATGGCCCGAGGCGGACAAGGCCAAGTTGGCGTACATTCTGCCGAGGTATTTCAAAAAGAAGAGCATATAGAGGGCTAGGATGCGAACGAGAGGTCAACTGAGGTGCAGTCTAGGGGTTTGGTTTGGACTGAACGCGTTGGTTGTGAGGATGCAGTGGGTGTGCGGTATCAATGTTGAATACATACCTTGCTCGACATGGCCATCCCCTCGAATGTGACGAAGCGTCCAAGGGTTTATTCGCGGCATTTGACCAGATCTCCAGTTTTCTGCATTGGCTTTAGCAACTTGGAATCCATAACTCTAATGCTTTGTGATTCATCCCCGTTAAAATACTCCAGCCATACTTGAGGACGTAGTCAAGAATGACCTGAGAGCCGGAAGAAAAAATAGGCATGAACGACTAGAATTGTCATCAGGCAAGTGCTGGCGGGCGGGAGGCGAGTGCTCACCGGAAAAGGTCATCATATGCTGCGATCGCCGAGCACCGAGAGAGATTCTGAGCTTCAGCGGGCGTTAAGGTCACAAGTTCGTACAAATAAGTCGAATGTTAATGGAAAGGCAAGAGAAAATCAGGGGTGGCGAGGAATTGGATACGTGAGTTTGGACGCTAAATTCTTTCCTTTTTGGGCGATCGAGTGCACATAAGGCCTTTCGATTTCCCTGGCCTGGAGCGCTCCTATCAAAGTGGGAGTCGAGAAGATGCGCCGCCGGTCTACTTGGTTGCCGATCATGCGACTGGGGATACGTCATGTCGCGCTTGCTCTACTTACTCATTTGATACTTTTGTGTTGGCGTCTTTTGGGTGGGGTGGGGATGGGAAGCGGCGGGTGCGTATTTGCTCATCCCATCCCGAGAATGACTAGGTGCATGTGTGCGATAACCGGTTCGTAGAGCACGAAGAGCGGTGGGGTCTCATATCGATGGAGTGTGCTGTGAGACGGACGCGGCGGTCTCGGTCTGGACCGTGCGCGCGAGCGATGGATGGGAACGAGCGTGAGCGCGACGAGTGGCTCGTGTGGGGTGGATATGGTACTGCCAAGGCACGTGTGGTACTGAACCACACGGCGCGTAGGACTCGTTTGATCAGCGTTACAGTATGTGTTTTAGCGCTATAGCAGTGGTATTTGCGAGCATCTAAGCGGTTGTCCACAAGATCGGGCAGCTGTCTCGAGTTCGAGCTGCTGGTCATCGCCGAGACTAAGTCAAATACCGGTACTGTAGGTCATTGGTGTACTCATACTTGCACTGAACCTATCAGAGCTGCGCGTCGGTTCCCCGCGTGACCCGGATTGAAGGTTGACTTACGATGGAAGAATGCATGGGAACCGCTGACTCATAAGACAATCAGGGTTTAAGCTCTTAAGCGCCCATCTGCAGCTGGCTGTGACCTCCCGAAGTAAAGCGACCGCAACTTGACCATGTCGTGGCCATTTGAGTTGTGTAAGTCATAATTCGAGCCGTATGATACATGGGAGCAATAATGCTATAGCAAGTGAGCCGTGAAACCCAGCAAAAGACAAGTAAATCAGCGTTTACCTGATAGCAAAATAGAAATCATGGGCTAATTTGGTGAGTTCATGATTTGTTAACACGTTTCGTGGGTCAGTTAAAGGCTCTCACCCAGTCGCACAGTTTGTATCATCAGCCCAAAAGGATACCAAGACTTTAAGGTGCGCCATGAAACCTGAGTTTCGGGTTAAACCCTACTTAAATCAAGTACAGCTCCCCAGCCAGTGACCCAATTTGGGTATGAAAACCAATCATTCAATAGCTAAGTAACAGGGGCTATAAAAATATCGATGGAGTGAGTCGAAGAGAACAAGGGATTTCGTGTCAAACACTGTGTACTGTCGATGGAAACACCAGAATTAGTCTGTCTCAGTGGACAGATCTTGCATGGCTTAGCTCAAGGTGCCATCTGAACGCTCTTGCAAAGTTGCACATATTCTACCATCCACTCAAAGTGTTTCAAATCGCTTCAAAGTTCTGACAATGTGATCTCCATGTTTATGTACATTTTGGGTGATGAAACTGGCTTGGAGGGAAGGACTGCAGGAAAAGCAAAGGGCAAATGAGGCATCCCACAAAGCAGCGACATCAGGAACAGGCAATCAAATCAATAGAACAAAGGGAGGAGAGTTGAGGGTGGGTGTATGCATTGGATGGAAATGTTGAATGTGTACATTTTGTGCTTGAGGTTGTATGCGTTGGGGCCATAATCGTACAGGAACAACTAATCTATAATTTGAACTATAGTGCATATAAATACCTCCATAACTTATAGATGGATACCTAGACACGGACTCACACACAGGTACTCGAACACAAATTCAAGTGGTGGCTTGAGAACATTCGATGCAGGTGTGTCCCGTGGTCTTGACAAGATGTTTACTTCGGGGGCCCACAGGTTGCACTGGATATATTAACCGATTTCTTGGAGATTGGGTTGTATAGGTGTGAAAACAGTCCCGGAGGAACGATAGGTTACATACTAGTATAGTTGAAATCGTGGTTGTGATTGAATACAATAAGGAGGAGATACAAGAGGATCTAAGGCACTATTCACAATATGCGTAACACTGGGTCCACTCACTACCCAACAGCACACCATCAAAATCAGGCTTAAACACCCCTCTGCCGTAGATACAAACCGTGTTTTGAGGCAATACAAGTCCAGTCCAGATATCAACTGGAACACACAGCAAAAGCTGGCACTGCTGGGTGGTGATGATGCCTATTTCGTCCATGAGCCAGTTGCTAAAATGTCCAGGGTCGTGAACCTGAGGAGTGGTACTGGACCAAACACGGATGGCGTTGTCATCGGAGCCGGAGACGATGCGAGTGCCGTCAGGTGAGAATGCCACAGACTTGACCCCGTCGGTGTGCCCCTGGAACGGCCCAGCAACGAGAAGCCCGCTGTGTGCGTCCCAGACACGGATAGTCTTGTCATCAGAGCCAGAGACGATGCGAGTGCCGTCAGGCGAGAATCCCACAGAGTTGACCGACTCGGTGTGCCCCTGGAATGGCCCAGCAACAAGAAGCCCGCTGTGTGCGTCCCAGACACGAATGGTGTTGTCATCAGAGCCAGAGACGATGCGAGTGCCGTCGGGTGAGAAGCTCACAGACATGACCCAGCTGGTGTGCCCCTGGAACGGCCCAGCAACCAGAAGCCCGCTGTGTGCGTCCCAGACACGGATAGTGTTGTCATCAGAGCCAGAGACGATGCGAGTGCCATCGGGTGAGAACCCCACAGAGTCGATCGACTTGGTGTGCCCCTGGAATGGCCCAGCAACCAGAAGCTCGCTGCGTGCGTCCCAGACACGGATGGTGTTGTCCCAAGAGCCAGAGACGATGCGAGTGCCGTCGGGTGAGAAACCCACAGAGCTGACCCAGTCGGTGTGCCCCTGGAGTGGCCCAGCAACGAGAAGCCCGCTGTGTGCGTCCCAGACACGGATGGTCTTGTCATGCGAGCCAGAGACGATGCGAGTGCCGTCGGGCGAGAACCCCACAGAGTCGATCGACTGGGTGTGCCCCTGGAACGGCCCAGCAATCAGAAGCCCGGTGTGTGCGTCCCAGACACAGATGGTCTTGTCATAAGAGCCAGAGACGATGCGAGTGCCGTCGGGCGAGAATCCCACAGACTGGACCCAGAAGGTGTGCCCCTGGAGCGGCCCAGCAACCAGAAGGCCGCTGTGTGCGTCCCAGACACGGATGGTGGAGTCATCAGAGCCAGAGACGATGCGAGTGCCGTCGGGCGAGAACCCCACAGACGTGACCCAGCTGTTGTGCCCCTGGAACGGCCCAGCGACGAGAAGCCCGCTGCGTACGTCCCAGACACGGATGGTGTTGTCATTAGAGCCAGAGACGATGCGAGTGCCGTCAGGCGAGAACCCCACAGACCAGACCGACCCGGTGTGCCCCTGAAACATCCCAGTAACAAGAAGCCCGCTGTGTGCGTCCCAGACACGGATGGTGTAGTCTACAGAGCCAGAGACGATGCGAGTGCCGTCGGGTGAGAAGCTCACAGACGTGACCCAGTGGGTGTGCCCCTGGAATGGCCCAGCAATCAGAAGTCCGCTGTCTGCGTCCCAGACACGGATGGTGTTGTCATGAGAGCCAGAGACGACGCGAGTGCCGTCGGGTGAGAAACCCACGGTCGTGACCGAGTCGGTGTGCCCTTGGAACGGACCAGCAACCAGGAACCCGCTGCGTGCGTCCCAGACACGGATGGTGTTGTCGTGAGAGCCAGAGACGATGCGAGTGCCGTCGGGCGAGAATCCCACAGAGTCGACCGACTGGGTGTGCCCCGGGAATGGCCCAGCAACCAGAAGCCCGCTGTGTGCGTCCCACACGCGGATGGTGTTGTCTTCAGAGCCAGAGACGATGCGAGTGCCGTCGGGCGAGAATCTCACAGAGTCGACCGACTCGGTGTGCCCTTGGAAAGGCCCAGCGATCAGAAGCCCGCTGTGTGCGTCCCAGACACGGATGGCCTTGTCTTCGGAGCCAGAGGCGATGCGAGTGCCGTCGGCAGAGTGTGCAACACTTGTGATTCGGCCGCCAGCATTCCACCTCGCTAGACACGACACATCCCTTCCCTCTACTCTCATCAACCCCTGCATTCGCTTCCAGTATCGTGCTCTGATCGGGCGCGTTTCTGCCCAGAACGGGAGAGCCGATATATAGATGTGTGGTGTGCTGCGAGATGCTGCACTCAGCCCGTATGCTGTCACGAACCGACCAGCGTCTAGCACAAGCTCAAGTATTTTTTTTTTTTTTTTTTTTTTTTTT
>MU132262.1:101285-121719 GCA_015039395.1 Ceratobasidium sp. AG-I
CTGCCGCGCGACGTAAACCCAATAGACCCAGGCGTCGGTCCCTTTGCCCACATACTGTTCTGCGTTCCCGTCCCTCTCTTTCCGCTAGGTACCACGGCAGACGAAGGCACACTGGGGGAGACATGTCGCGCAGGTTCAACAGGCGGACTAGGAAATGACGGATAGCGCACTAACCACTGAGCGGGGCCGTTCAAAGATCCACTAGGCATATGCGGTTGCAGTGGCTTCGGGGTAGAATAGCTTGTCGGCAGAGGTGCATATACGATCTCGCCCTCGTTCTCCGTCACCACGGCTTGGCGAGACGCAAACAGCCGTGCGGCAAAGGCTCGATCGGTCGCATTTTTGAATCCGTTCTTATTGTCTTTCAGCTTCCCAGCTATGTAAGACATACACAATGTAATATAAATAATGATCATGAGAAAGATCCTGTGAGGTTCCCCACCTAAAATCCTTCCTGCTCTGTTACGGCGCCACTGGCGGTACTTGTCGCCACTTCTTGATAGCAACTGGTGCTCCAAACATAAATATTGGGGTTTTGAGGAGAGTTCGGGAAATGCTGTGATCAATGTCCTCAAAAGAGAAAACAAAAGACGAGTGCGCTCCCATGATGTTAGCAGGGTTCCGGAGCCAGCGGGGCTGACGGGTGATTGCAACGTTCTGTAGGGTTGGGTTGAGAAGGAAGGATGATAGTAGGTCTGCCTCGGAGTAGGTGGGGGCACCTGGATCAGGCCGGGCAGGGACACTGGAGACCATCAGTTTAGTCCAAGGAACGTCGATAGACATGACAGTTGGCTCTGGGATACCTAGAGCAGTGCGAATGGTTGGGCAGGCAGCAAGTATTGAAGCATGCGATGTGCCGGCAGGGAAAGAGATGATAATGTTGCCTACTTTATTCCACTGAACACCCAAAACACGTTGGTCTTTGGCTCCTGACTGAGTGAGACGGAAGAGGTCTGGCTGCGGGAGCCCACGGAGAGTCGTCGGAGGGTCTCCGCCAAAACGAGTGATCAGTCGAACGGGCTTGGTTACCTTTGTTGCTGTGGTCTGGGGTTTGGGAAGGGATGTGGTAGGTTTAGGGGGAAGGCCAGACGAGGCAGGTGCAGCTGGGCGAGCACGCTGGCGTTTACGGGTTGAGCGGGGTTTGGGCAGAGGGTTGGGGGCGACTGGGCCTGGGGTGGGTGAAGGTGGACGCGATCCAACAAGGGCATCAACGTATGTTTTGGGTGGCTCGGGGGGTGCAGAGGGAGTTGATGAGCAAGTGGGGCATGGGGTAGCGCCAGGGCAGGAAGCGGGGCAGAACCCACGAATTTCTAGCCCAGCACTCTTCGCCATGCTGTCAACACAGTTGGTGTAGCAGGTCAATACTGCTCGCAGGTGGGCAAAAGAAGCCCTTGGCCCGGCACTGATGAGTGGTGCTGGGAAACCCTGGAGCATTCCGGTAGGGGAGAGAATGGCTAGGACCCGGGCAAGGTAGACGACCCAGGCACCATTGGGGTTAGGGATGGAATTTAGAGCATGAAGGTCAATACGAGTGAGGGCTTGGGAGAGTGGGAGGAGAACATCCCGTGCTGAGGCGGGAGGTGTGGTCATGGCGTGGTGGTGGTCGTCCGTCCAAGCTCAAGTATATCGTTCGTACCTCCCGATGTCTGTATGTCCTTCAGAACCTGTCCACAAAAGCTCCGAGATTGGTACACTCACTTGCAACCACACATAGGCTTGGTTTAGCATTTGCGCGCCGGCGCTAATACACTTCCTCAAGTTCAGCACCTCCATCCAAAACAGCAGTTGGGTTGACAGGAAATCGTCCAGCATGGAGTGATCGCCGTCTGGACCTTCGGAGAACGTCAGATGATCTCCCCAGTAGCGACAGGCGTAAAACAGCTCCGGCGGGATCGCATCGTTGGTCCTTTTGGTGAGGTTTGGAATGTTTTCGTCAAGGATAAAAGAGGACTCGAGCTCGCATATGTTAAACCGCAGTAGGCACTTCATGACGCTGAAGCAACCCAAGGCTAGACGCCGGTTGTGAATCGACGCATTGCACCACAGTTTCTTTGAGCGGGTTTGGTCGAGCATGAAGTCAGGGAATGAGGCATGGAGTGTCGATATGAGACTGGTGCCCTGAGAGACATGGAGTACCGAGCGAAGATGCTGAAGCGCGAGTTCGACATCGTTCTCATCGTCCAACTCTAGCAGCTTCGCCATGGTCATGATGTTCATCGGCTCTCTGGCGCATATCGCTGTGTCCAGAACTAACCGGATGTTCTCCTTTTCCAAGGCCTCTAAATCATCTTCGGCAAACGGCGCGCAGAGTACGGCTGTGTATAGTTCGTCGATACCTCTGTGTTTGTTGGTCCCGGTCTTGGATCCCATGGACAGTAAGTTGTCGAGGTGTTTATGGACGTTGACCTGTCGACCTTTCGGATGGATGTATCGTACCGCAGTAGCAGCGTAGATGAACAGAGTCCCCGCTTGTTCAGCAAGCATCCCAAGCTTTTCCGGAGATAGAGAGGTTTCGGCTAGTTCGGCCTCTAGGTACTTCTTGATATCGGCCTGCACAAAGGACGCCTCGATGTCGTGGAGGTGCAGCACGGAGCGGTAGCGTTCGTCTTGGGATTGGAGTTTGTCGAAGAGCCCGGGCTCTGGGCGGCAAGTGACGAAGAACTTGATTGGAAGATCCCTAGCATGAGCGAACAGCACATCTAGGATATCCCGAGCCCCGTCGCGTCGATCGCATTCGTCCAACGCATCGATCGTGACGATAATGCCCCCAGGTACTGAAGCCGCAACTTCGCGTAGAGGATCACGAATAAGCCTCTCGAACTGCGTCTCGGTTTTCCTCGCCATGATATCCTTGTCCTCGCCGATTTGTCGAATCAGTGCCTCCCGGTACAAGGGCAAGAGGCGCGCAAGCTGGTGTGCGATGGTGGGTACGATCCTCGACACATCTCGGCTCTCGGCGTCTGCTCGCGAGCAGAAGAAGCTCGCGCCAAGCCGACGGGCACGTTGCATCTCGGCGCAGAAGCTATACGCCAGTGTAGTCTTGCCGGTCCCAGCCATGCCGTTCAGCCAGTACACCTTTGGACCTTCGGGGTCGTCTGCCCACTCCCGCATCTCCGCGAGGATAGCTTCACGAGTTCCGGCTGTACACATACGCCGACTGACGACATCGGAGAAGCTTGAGTCGTACATTGCCTTCAGGGCTGCGTTCAGGTCTTTGAGACGTGTGTCCTACGAAGCGACATGTGAGATGTTAGAGTCTGCGGTGTTCTTGGGGGACCAGCGTACCGTTTGCTGCTGCTCCTGATTCCTCCAGATCTTGACGAGCGCCTTATTCTGGGATAGAGTTAGAACTCGATCGGTGACACCTCGCTAAAGAGGACGTACCTGTAGCTCACGGCACAGTGTCTCAACGCGACGGTAACATCCTTGCACATCCTCCACGTCCTGTCGCATCCGGAGATGCCGCCTAACTCTCGAGCGTTGCTGCTGCTGCTCGACATGTTTCATTTCCTTCTCAAGGGCACTTTAGTCTCATCAGTTTCGAAAATCTCTACACACTGAGAAGTAACACACCTTGCCATAGCCGCCAGGGCCTCGGACATCCTGGAAGACGTGTGCTCCCCCGGGTGCTCCTTGAATTCCTCGACTACTCCCTTCAAATGCGACGCGAGCTCTCTGTAGTCCTTCCGGTTTCGAGCAGCCGCCTACAATCGGAACAAAAATAAGTGCCGTTCGAGAGAATATAAAACAAGACCACTCGCCTCGAACATGTCGACTACGCCAAGAAACTCAGCCAGGGCGGACTTAAGAACAGGAATGCTCGAGCTCTTCTCCAACACCTGCAGTGCGGTCTTCAGCCCGGACCATGCATCCGCCCCAGATTTCTTCGCTGCTTGTGTGAGACTGGACTCCGCGTTGGCTGATCGGTCGCCGCCGGTGGCCGAAGGCGAACTAGTAGGCGCTAGTTCAGGCTCTGGTTTGGGCAAGACTTCCGGTTGCTGAGACTGAGTAGGCGGTTGCGGAGAAGGGACTGGAAATGGCTCGGAGGAAGACGTAGGCTGCGGGGGTGGGTCACTAGGCGGCGCTAGAGGCGAAGGGAAACCTGCGCGAGAGGCGAGCGTTTGGTCGCCAGACTTGAACACTTTCTTTACGCGCTTGACGATTCTGCGAGCAAGACTCGGAGATGAAGACCTTGGAGGCATTTCGCTGCGCTGTGGTGGTCGAGTTCACTAGGTGCTCTGGCTGTATTATCGGAAGACATCTGATCATGCTTTGTCCAGGCGTTGAAGGCGTGTCGACCAGAAGTTGATCCTTGGTCAGAAGCGCCCATATGGGTCACTCAAGCGCCGCACGCTTAGACGATAAGCACCATCACCACACCTTTCCGGTACGACATACTCTGATTGGTTTACCCTGCACCAACTTGCGCCTTCCATCCACACGACTAATATTACAACCCAAAACACCCTAATGCCCAACCTATACGCACCGACAATCAGAAATGAGTCCATCCCCCCGTGTAAGCCCTACCTCACAGTCCCAAAAAGCGCCTATCCAACAGAGAAACCACAAGTACAGGTCCTCGGTATTCAGTCTCGCGTTCATTGCTAGCTGACTTGTTGGCCGGACCGTCGAGCAGACGTCTATCTGCCCGCCGTCGAGGATTGAATTTGGGGAGGGACGCCGGGGTTCATAGCGAACGTGCGTAACGTTGCGATTACGCCCGAGTTGGTGGGGTGTTCCAGGCAAGGCAAGGAGGTACGTTTCACATGTTCTCCGATATGATTGGAGGGGACTTACTGTGTTTGCGCTTTACTGAATGTGTAGGTCACACCAGAAGACATTGTGGTTACTCTACTGAAGGAGGCGACTGGGATCCCAACAATCACAGTTTGTCAGAGGGAGATAAGTATCGTTAAATAGGGCGATAGACCGATGAGCAATCCTAATGATCACAAGCCTGATACGACCCACTCGTGAACGGCCTGCAAGACTAGGGATGGGTCGGAAAATAAGCGGATCCCAGAAGGTCGTAGCAGATATGCGGTAAGACAGCTAAGCAGGAGAAGTGACATTCATGCAGGGATTGAATAGTTATTGATGTTTATTATTCTTGAGCGTTCTCGAGGAGGAAATAGATGCAATGAATAACTATGTTACATAGTATCAAACCAATAGCAACCCAATGACGAAAGCTAGGTGCCTAGCAAGACCACGCACCTATCATTACTATTCAGTGCATTTGATAAGTTTAATCAATGACAATGATGTTCGAGGGCGCAATTCTAGTGCATGAATGGCAACCTACTACCAGTCACACCCCTCACCGAGTAACTTTGCGACTCGCTCTACGCCCAACCGATCCACATCCTCGAACCCGCCCTCTTTCAAGCAATCCACATCTAGGACGCCGACTATCCTTTCACCATCGCCCGCAAACACAGGAGCTACGACTTCATTCCTCGTCGCGCCGCCGCATGCGATATGGCCAGGGTGGGAATGAACGTCTCGTCCGAGTACCGTCTCCTGGGTCACGAAATTGGCGCTCGTCCGGGCGGCGAGTCGCGAGTGGATATGTTCCCAGAGCTCAGCTTTGGTCGTTGTGGACGACGGGAGGAGGCTGCTGTCCGTGTGAGGCGCGGTGGAGGAGAGGAGAGTGCATACAATGGGCCACGCCATGGTCGCCGCTCAATGACCGCGAAACGGAGCAAAAACACGTGAAAAAGAAATAGACTTTGATGTCCACTGACATCATAGACCCCGGATGTGCCACGTGCCAGCTGTACTCGGCGACTCCCACATCCCCCTCAACGCCATTCGACTCTTCTTATCTCTCTGAGTTATGTGGTTCCAAATCGCAATTTTCGGTCCCCTCGCCACACCTCCCGTCCTCGGTTCAGGGCTCGAGTCTCTCGGCTCACGCTCTCTCACCAGTCGAGGCGATGCCCATCTCGCCGCCAGAAAGTACCAGACGCTACTCGAGCCTACTCCGATGCGTTCGAACCAAGTACGTTCGAATCTTGTTCATTTGTAGGATTAGCGGGAGGACTGATGGTGTTTGTAGCATATCACCGTCTGCTGTCCCTGCTCGCGCGAATATCGCTGCTCTCAAGTCACCAGGCGTAAAAGGAGTCCTTGCGCTTTCGGCTGTTGGCAGCTTGAGGGAGGACATTCGACCTGGAGAATTTGTCGTGCCCGATCGAGTGAGGATCTTTCCGCTTCTCTCTTCTGATTTACACTGGGTTTAGTATTGACTAGATTGCCATGGCGTAGATTACTAATCGCACGCAGGGTGTCCGTCCCGCCTCGTTCTTCGAGGGAACTGCCGTCGTGGCGCATGCCATGTTCGGAGGTCCATTCGACACTCAAATCACAAACGCGCTAGTTCCTCTGGTCGACATTGTGCGCCTCCTTTCTCCTACCCGCAATACCATCCATCACCCCAGCCTCACCCAGCCGATTCCTCCTGTCCCCCTCCACTTCTAAAGGCAATCTAACTAACACTCCCATTACGCCCTCAAATCTTCACCCGAATCAACCACACCCCCTCAGCCTCACACCTCCAAATGCGTCGTCTGCATGGATGGTCCCCGGTTTTGTACGCGCGCCGGGAGCCACATGTACCACGCCTAGGGATGGGATTTATCAAATATGAGTGTATAACCAGAAGTCAAACTTGCTCGGGAGGCTGAGCTTAGGTGAGTTTCCACACCGGTCTTACAATTTCCCCCCCTTGTGCTGTGGATTTAGTGTCTGGTTTCGCATTACTGATGCGCTGAGTGTGTTTGCGTAGCTATGCGTTGATTGCGACCGCGACGGATTACGATTGTTGGCGCGCGAGCGAGGCTCCTGTGACTGTAGCAGAGGTTTTCCGCACACTCCAAGAGAACGTGAATCGATCTCACAAGGTTCGTCATCCCTCCCTCCCCACCTCGCACTGCTCTTCCCTGAATCTGTCATCCCAAAACACAGATCACAACGACAATTCTCGAAGAGCTCAACGACCTCGTCGTCCGCGGTGAGGCGCTCACGAGCGCCGAGGGCGGGATGCAGTATTCGCTGGTTACTCAGAAATGGTCTGAGGAGGATGGGGCCAAACTGGCATATATTCTGCGGAAGGATTTCGAGAAGAAGAGTGCGTAGAGGTTTAGGCTAGAACTGAAAGTCTAATAGATGTATAGATTGTGAGTTTGATTTAGTTTTGAACGCGCTGGTTGCGGAATACTGATGACGGTATGACTGTAGTAATAAATGAATATGAATTGGTGCTTACAATGAAGTCAATCCACGATAGGTTATTCTAACGGCCGAAAGTGCATGTCCAATTCATGAGTTGCATCTTGAAATCCAATCATCAGTCGTAACCTTCGCCTAACAACTTCGCAATCCGCTCTACACACTCTCGATCGTTCTACGGTGAACCAGTAAGTCTGTGATTTCCCGTTTCGCACCATCTTGATTCTTCTGCCGGCACATCTGCGTCCCGCCTTTGCGGCGCTATCCGTCTCATCCTCCGTGCTTTCGTTTGCATCCCTTCTCGATTTCTCCGTTCGGACACAAAGTCCCTTCTGAGTGATGCGTAACATACCTTGATTGTTCGACAGCAGTATTGGCCACCACCGAGGACCATCTCGCTTAATATTTCAACTAGCGCTGAGCCCAACTCCAATCTGCTGCCCTACCTCACGGACCCCTTATATTCGAACCTGGAGGCAAGTTTGCTTGAACTCGTGAATGATATCGATCCTAATTAACGTATCGTTGTGCTCTAGTTCTTGTTGACGTGATTAGTAGCAACGGGTTTAAACCTGTCTCTGGGGTAAGTCCTCAACTCTCAAATCTACCCGTCCCGACCGAATGTGTCTAAATCCCGTTGTAGTAAGACGGTAAACCCGGAAACACCATGGAGCTTCCCTTCCTCCTCAACGGCCATATCTGAACTCCCTAGCAAGACACGTCTCGCTTTCCTTGCTCGGCCTGGAGTAGCATACAGGTACGTTGACGTTCTGTTCGTAGATACTACAACCGGAACAACTGATGATGCTAGCAGTATTCTGGCGTCTGCCGTCCCCGCTCGCACGAATATCGCAGCTCTCAAGTCTCTAGGCGTCAAAGTGGTCGTCGCATTCTCAACTGTTGGGAGTTTAAGGGAGGAGATTCCCCAGTGATCTCATCGTACCCGACCAGTTTAGCACAATCCACATTGCCCACACTTATCTCAACTACAAGGTCTCCCGAATTGGCTTTGAGGCTCACGACCACATTCTTTGCAGATCATCGATCGCATCAATTGTATGCGTCCCCGGTTCGTTCTTCGAGGGAACTGCCATTGTCGCGCACGCGAAATCCTGGGACCCGTTCAATAATCAGCTCACGAACGCGCTCGTCTCAATGGTTGAAACCGTAGGCCACCACATTTGAGCTATTTGTTAACTTAATCCCATACTCGCCCAAGCCCTCGAATCACTCCCCGGATCAACCACACCTCTTTTTATCAACGGATTGGTCGTGTATGCGTAGCTATGCACTGATCGCGACTCCGACGAATCACGATTGCTGGCGAGTCAACGAGGCGGTTGTGACTGTCGAAGAAGTTGACTGTATGCTTCAAGTTAACGCGGACCAGTCGCGCGAGGTTAGTCTTCTCTCATCACCCTCCGTATACTCAATAGATAAATTATGATGCACTAGGTAATAGCGACGATTCTCCAGGAGCTCGACGAGCTCGCTACTCGCAAAGTCGCCTTCACGAGCACCGAAGGCGGGATGGAGTGTCCGATGAATATGTATGGTACTGCCAAGGCATGTGTGGTACTGTAACACACGGGACATAAACTCGTTTGAGCATCAATGTGTGTTTTGACGCTACGGCGGGCAAGGACTGCGGGCGTCGAAGATTTGTCCACAATATCAGTCGGCTGTCTCGCGCTCAAGCTACTGGTCATCACTGAAACTAGATTGAATATCGGAAGATTGTTGGTCAATTCATATGGGTACTGAAACTATCAGTGCTTCGCGTCATGACTGGTTCCAAATAAAATATATAGTCGAAGTTGTAGTTGTGATTGTATACAATGAAGTGAAGCTATGACAAGATCTAAAGAACTATTCACATCATACATAGCACTTGGTCCACTCACTACCCAACAGCACACCGTCAAGTTTAAGTTTAAACACCCCTCTGGCGTAGATGCAAAGCGTGTTTTGCGGCAATACAAGTCCGGTCCGTAGGTCAACTGGAATACATAGCAAGAGCTGGTCCTGCGGAGTGGTGATCATGCCTGTTTTGTCTATGAGCCAGTCGTTGAGATGGCCAGGGCCATGAAGCTGGAGAGGGGTAGTGGCCCAAACACGGATGGCATTGTCAACTGAACCAGAGACAATATGAGTGCCGTCGGGCGAGAAACACACAGACCTGACCCAGTCGGTGTGTCCCTGGAACGGCCCAGCAACAAGAAGCCCGCTGTGCGCGTCCCACACGCGGACGGTCCCGTCATCAGAGCCCGAGACAATGCAAGTGCCGTCGGGCGAGAATCTCACAGAGTTGACCGACTGAGTGTGCCCCTGGAGAAGCCCAACAACGAAAAGACTGTTGTTTGCGTCCCAGATGCGGATGGTCTTGTCCCTAGAGCCAGAGACGACGCGAGTGCCGTCGGGCGAGAAACCTACAGAGTTGACCCAGTCGGTGTGTCCCTGGAATGGTCCAGAAACGGGAGCCCCGCTACGCGCGTCCCAGACACGGATGGTGCAGTCATCAGAGCCAGAGACAATGCGAATGCCGTCAGGCGAGAAACCCACTGAAGTGACCGGCGCGGTGTGCCCCTGCAGCGGACCAGCAACCAGAAGCCCGCTGCGTGCGCGCCAAACGCAGATGGTGCTGTCCCAGGAGCCAGAGACGATGCGAGTGCCATCGGGCGAGAAACACACAGAGTCGACCGACTGGGTGTGCCCCTGGAACGGCCCAGCAACCAGAAGCCCGCTGCGTGCGTCCCAGACACGGATGGTGCTGTCATGGGAGCCAGAGACGATGCGAGTGCCGTTGGGTGAGAAACCCACAAAGCTCACCGACTGGGTGTGCCCCTGAAACGGACCAGCGACGAGAAGCCCGCTGTGTGCGTCCCAGACACAAATGGTCTTATCCCTAGAGCCGGAGACGATGCGAGTGCCGTCGGGCGAGAAACTCACAGAGTTGACCGACTGAGTGTGACCCTGGAACGGCCCAGCAGCGACCAGCCCAGTGTGTGCGTCCCAGACACGGATGGTGCTGTCATGAGAGCCAGAGACAATGCGAGTGCCGTCGGGTGAGAAACACACAGAGTAGACCGACTCGGTGTGCCCCTGGAATGGCCCAGCAACCAGAAGACCGCTGCGTGCGTCCCAGACGCGGATGGTGCTGTCCCAGGAACTAGAGACGATGCGAGTGCCGTTGGGTGAGAAACCCACAAAGCTCACCGACTGGGTATGCCCCTGGAACGGACCAGCAACCAGCAGCCCGCTGTGTGCGTCCCAGACACGAATGGTCTTATCCCTAGAGCCGGAGACGATGTGAGTGCCGTTGGGCGAGAATGCCACAGACAAGACCCGCCCAGTATGCCCCTGGAATGGCCTAGCAACGAGAAGCCCGCTTTGTGCGTCCCAGACACGGATGGTCATGTCTTCAGAGGCAGAGACGATGCGAGTGCCATTGGGCGAGAAACCTACAGAGTTGACCGACTGGGTGTGCCCCTGGAGCGGCCCAGCAACAAGAACCCCGCTGCTTGCATCCCAGACACGGATGGTGTTGTCACCAGAGCCAGAGACGATGCGAGTGCCGTCGGGTGAGAAACCCACTGAGTTGACTATGTCGGTGTGCCCCTGAAGCATACCGAAAACGGGAACCCCGTTGCGCGCGCCCCAGACACGGACGGTGTTGTCAGCAGAGCCAGAGACAATGCGAGTGCCGTCGGGCGAAAATCCCACAGAAGTGACCGCCTGGGTGTGCCCCTGGAACGGCCCAGCAACGAGAAGCCCGCTGTGTGCGTCCCAGACACGGATCACGTTGTCATGAGAGCCAGAGACGATGCGACTGCCGTCGGGAGAATATGCAACACTTGTGACTCCGCCGCCAGAACTCCACATCGCCAGACACGACACATCCCTTCCCTCTACTCCTGCACCCTCTACTCTCATCAGTCCCCGCGTTCGCTTCCCGTATCGTGCACTGATCAGGCGTGTTTCTGGCCAAAATGGGATAGCCGAGACGTAGATGTGTGGTGTACTGCGAGATGCTGCACTCAGCCCATATGCTGTCACGAACCGGCCGGCGTCTAGGACAAGCTCAAGTAGATTGTTCGTGCCTCCCGATTTCTATGCCTCCTTCAGAATCGGCCACACAAAAGATCTAAGACTGGTACCCTCACCTGCACCCACGTATAGACTTGGTTTAGCATTTGCGCACCGGCGCCGATACACTTCCTCAAATTCATCACCTCCATCCAGAACAGCACCCTGTTTGACAGGAAATCCTCCAGCATGGAGAGATCACCATTCGGAGGTTCAGATGAGGTCAGGTGATCTCCCCAGTAGCGGCAACCGTAGAACAGCTCTGGTGGTATTGCATCGTTCATCCTTTTGGCGAGGTTTGGGATGCTTTCGTCAAGGATGAACGAGGACTCGAGCTCGCATATGTTGAACCGCAGTAGGCACTTCATGACGCTGAAACACCCCAAGGCTAGACACCAGTTGTGAATCGAGGCATTGCACCACAGGCCTCTCGAGCGGGTTTGGTCGAGCATAAAGTCAGGGAATGAGGCATGAAGTGTCGATATGAGACTCGTGCCCTGAGAGACATGGAGCACCGAGCGAAGATGCTGAAGCGCCAGTTCGACATCGGTCTCATCGTCCAACTCTAACAGCCTCGCCATGGTGGTGATGTTCATCGGCTCTCTGGCGCATATTGCTGTGTCCAGAACTAGCCGAATGTTCTCCTTTTCCGAGGCCTCTAAATCATCGTCGGCGAACGGCGCGGAGAGTACGGCTGTGTATAGTTCGTCGATACCCCTGTGTTTCTTGGTCCCGGGCTTGGATCTCATCGACAGTAAGTTGTCGAGGTGTTTATGGGCGTTGACCTGTCGACCTTTCGGATGGATGTATCGCACCGCTGTTGCAGCGTAGATGAACAGAACTCCCGCTTGTTCCGCAAGCATCCCAAGCTTTTTCGGAGGTAGGGAGGCTTCGGCTAGTTCGGCCTCGAGGTACTTCTTGATATCGGCCTGCACGAAAGACGCTTCGATGTCGTGGAGGTGCAGCACAGAGCGGTAGCGTTCGCCTTGCGATTGGAGTTTGTCGAACAGCCCAGGCTCTGGACGGCAAGTGACGAAGAACTTGACTGGAAGATTCCTAGCATGAGCGAACAGCACATCTAGGATGTCCCGAGCCCCGTCGCGTCGATCGCATTCGTCCAGCGCGTCGATCGTGATAATAATGCCCCCAGGCACCGAAGCCGCAACTTCACGTAGGGGATCCCGGATAAGCTTCTCGAACTGCGTCTCGGTTTTCCGCGCCATGATATCTTTATCCTCGCCGATTTGTCGAATCAGTGCCTCCCGGTACGAGGGCAAGAGGCGCGCAAGCTGGTGAGCGATGGCCGGTACGATCCTCGACACATCTCGGCTCTCGGCGTCTGCGCGGGAGCAGAAGAAGCTTGCCCCAAGCCGACGGGCACGTTGCATCTCGGCGCAGAAGCTGTACGCCAGTGTGGTCTTGCCGGTTCCAGCCATGCCGTTCAGCCAGTACACCTTCGGACCTTCGGGGTCGTCCGCCCACTCCCGCATCTCCGCAAGGATTGCTTCGCGAGTTCCGGCTGTGCACATACGCCGACCGACGACATCAGAGAAGCTCGAGTCGTACATTGCCTTCAGGGCTGCGTTTAGCTTCTCGAGACGTGTGTCCTACGAAGCAATATGTGAGATGTTAGAGTCAGCGGCGTTTTTGTGGGACCAGCGTACCATTTGATGCTCCTCCTGACTCCTCCAGACATTGACCAGCGCTTTATTCTAAGACAAAGTTAGCGCCTCGATCGGTGACACTTTGCTAAAGCGGACACACCTGTAACTCACGACACAGTGTCTCGACACGGCGGTAACACCCTTGCACATCGCTCATGTCTTGTCCCACCCCGAGAAGTTGCCTTGCTTTCGAGCGCTCTTGCTGCTGCGCGACACGTTTCATTTGCTCCTCGAGGCCACTATAGTTTCATCAATGTTAAAATCCTTGCACATTGGGAAGCACCATACCTTGCCATAGCCGCCAGAGCCTCGGACATCCTAGACGACGTGTGCTCCCCCGGGTGCTCCTTGAATTCCTCGACAGTTCGCTTCAAGTTCGACGCGAGCTCTTTGTAGTCCTTCCGGTTTCGAGCAGCCGCCTACGATCAGGACAAAATCAGTGCCATTCGGGAGAATGTAAAACAAGACCACAGACCTCGAACATGTCGACTACGCCAAGAAACTCAGCCAAGGCGGATTTAAGTACAGGAATGCTCGAGCTCTTCTCCAACACCTGCAGTGCGGTCTTTAGTCCGGACCATGCATCCGCCCCAGCTTTCTTTGCTGCCTGTGTAAGACTAGACTCCGCGTTGGCTGATTGGCCGCCGCCGGTGGCCGAAGGCGCTGGTTCAGGCTCTAGTTGAGGTAAGACTGCTGGTTGCTGAGACTGAGTAGCTGGTTGGGAAGGAGGGACTGGGCTTGGCGCGAGTGAGGGCGTAGGCTGCGTGGGTGGGTCACCAGGCGGCGCTAAACGCGAAGGAGAAGCTGCGCGAGAGCTGGGCGTTTGATCGCCAGACTTGAACGCTTTCTTTACCCGCTTGACGATACGGCGAGCAAGACTCAGAGATGAAGACTTTGGAGGCATTTCTCTGCGCTGTGGTGGTCGCGTCCACTCGGTGCTTGGGCTATATTATCGGCAGGCATCTGAACATACTTTGTCCAGGCGTTGAAGGCGTGTCGATCAGAAGCTGATCCTAGACCGGAAGCGCCCACCCGGGTTCTCAAGCGCCGCATGTGTCAAGGACGAGCACCATCACCATCACCACACCTTTCCGGTCCGACATACTCTGATTGGTCCGACATACATTAACTTGCGCTTTCCATCCACACGACTACTATCACAACTCGGCACGCCTCAATGCTCAAACTACACGCATCAACAATCGGATAAGTCTATCCCTCCCAGTAAGCCCCACCCCACAGTCCAAAAGCACCCTATCTAACAAAGAAACCACAACTACAGATTCTCGATATACTGTCTCGTAGCCATCCCCGGCTGACGAGCTGACGTCCATCTGCCCGCCGTCGAGGACTTGATCCGGGAAAGGACGCCGAAGTTCATAAGCGAATGTCCGTAAGGTTGCGATTACGCCCGAGTGGGTGGAGTGTTTAAGGCGAAGCGAGGCCAGGAGGTGCGTTTCACATGTCCTCCAGTTTGTTTACGAGGTAACTGGCTGCGTTTGCGCTTTACTGAATGTGTATGTCCCCAGATGAGATTGAAGTTACTCTACTGGAGGAGGCGGCTGGGAGCCCTACAACCACAGTTCGTCCGAGGGATAAGTATCGTTAAATAGGGGGATAGACCAATGGGCGATATCAATAACCACAAGCCTGATACGACCCAGTTGTAAAAGGCCTGTAAGACTAGGAATGGATTGTAAAATAAGCGGATCCCAGCACGTCGTAGCAGACATGTGGTAAGACAGCTGAGCAGGAGTGGAAGTGACACTCATGGACGGATTGGATGTTCAATGATATTTTGTATTCTTCAACGTTCTCGAGAGGAACTAGATGTAATGAGCAGTTATGTCACATAGTGTTAAGCCAATAGAAACTTAATGACAAAAGCAAGGTGTCTAGCGCGACCACGCACATATCATCACTATCAACTCGTGTCTCTGAGAAAGTTGATCAATGAGAAATGACTACAATGCTCGAGAGTGCAATTATAGTGCATAATTGGAAACACACTACCGGTCACATCCCTCGCCCAACAACTTTGCAACTCGCTCCACACCCTCCCGGTCAACATCCTCAAACCCACCCTCCTTCAAGCAATCCAAATCCAGCACGCCGACTATCCTTCCACTATCGCCCGCAAAC
This sequence comes from Ceratobasidium sp. AG-I, assembly GCA_015039395.1. Taxonomy (NCBI): domain Eukaryota; kingdom Fungi; phylum Basidiomycota; class Agaricomycetes; order Cantharellales; family Ceratobasidiaceae; genus Ceratobasidium; species Ceratobasidium sp. AG-I. The sequence continues at coordinate 116,414 of MU132262.1, forward strand.
ACACGAGCCACGATCTCACTCCTGGTCGCGCCGTCGCGTGCGATATGGCCAGGGTAGGAGTGGACGTCCTGTACGAGTACCGTCTCCTGGGTCACAAACGCATCCGCACAGACTCCCTTGCCTCGAACAGCGCGGATGAACTGGCAAGCGGGCCGACCGGAGAAGGAACCCAAAAGGAGTATGGGAGTATCAGTTTTGGGAGTCGAGGTGGTCGAAGACTTGGGCTGAGGAAACAAGTCCGAAACAAGATAAAAACCTATTCGGCCACGTAAGTCGCCCGCAGTCCAGCGCCAGCTCACAAGCCCGAACGCACCGGACCAGTTGACTGCCGAATCTTCCGTTCCAAACTCGGGAAAAGACGCGAGCGAGTGGTAAATTAGGCTACTCGCATTAGCGAGGTTGGATACCTGGCCATCCGAGGAGAAACTTGCTGAAGATTCGAGGTGATTCTCTGCAACAGAGCAGGTAGGGCTGACCCATTGGCGCTGGTCCTCGATGAAGGCGACGAGTTGCGTGTGGATATGTTCCTAGAGCTCGGCTTTGGTCGTCTCACTCGACGGGAGGAGGCTGTCGTCCGCGTGAGGCATGGTGGAGGAGAGGAGAGTGCATACACTGGTCACATCATGGTCGCCGCTCGATGATTACGAACCGCAGGAAAAACACGTGAAAAAGAAAATAGAGTTTGATGTGCGCTGACATCATCGACCCTGGATGTGCCACGTGCCAGCTGCACTCGGCGACTACCACATTCCTCAACAGCATTCGACTATTCTTGTCTCTCTGAGCTATGTGGCTCCAAATCGCACTTCTCGGTGCCCTCATCGCACCTTCCGTCCTCGTTCCAGGGCTCGAGTCTCCCGGCTTGCGCTCTCTCACTCGACGAGGCGACGCCCACCTCGCTGCCAGAAGGTACCAGACACGACTCGAGCCTACTCCGATACGCTCGAGCCAAGTCCTTGCGCACTGTGTTCGTTCGTAGGGTTAGCGGGAGGACTGATGGCGTTTGTAGCATATTACCGTCTGCTGTCCCCGCTCGAGCGAATATTGCAGCTCTCAAGTCACCAGGCGTTAAAGGAGTCGTTGCGCTCTCGGCTGTTGGAGGTTTGAGGGAGGACTTCGACCTGGAGACGTGGTCGAGCCTGATCAAGTGAGGATCTTTTCGCTTCTCCGTTCTGATTCACACTAGGTTTAGTGCTGACGAGATTGTCATGGCATAGATTATTGATCGCACGCAGGGTGCCCGTCCCGCCTCGCTCTTCGAGGGGACTGCCGTCGTGGCGCGTGCCATGATCGGATACACATTCGACACTCAAATTATAAATGCGGTAGTTCCTCTGGTCGAAATTGTACGCCTCCTTTCTCCTCCCCTCTATACCATCCATCACCCAGCCTCACCCAGCCGAATCCTCCCGTCCCCCTCCACTTCTAAAGGCGATTTAACTAACGCCCCCATTAGGCCCTCAAAGCCTTACCCGAATCAACCACACACCCTCAGCTCCACACCTCCAGATGCGTCGTCTGCGTGGAAGGTTTCCAATTTTCTACACGCGCCGAGAGCCACATGTACCGCGCCTGGGGAGGGAACGTTATCAACATGAGTGTGTTACCAGAAGCCAAACTTGCTCGAGAGGCGGAGCTTAGGTGCGTTTCCACATCGGTCTTATAATTTCCCCCCTCTTGTGCTTCGGATTCAGCGTCTGGTTTCGCGTTACTGATGCGCTGATTGTGTTTGTGTAGCTATGCATTGATTGTGACTGCCACGGATTACGATTGTTGGCGCGTGAGCGAGGCTCCTGTGACCGTAGCAGAGGTCTTCCGCACACTCCAAGAGAACGCGGACCGATCTCGCAAGGTTCGTCCTCCCTCCCCACCTCGCACTCCTCTTCCCTGAATATCTTATCTCAAAACACAGTTCACAACGGCAATTCTCGAAGAACTCAACGATCTCGTCGTCCGCGGTGAGGCGCTCACGAGCGCCGAGTGCGGGATGCGGTATTCGCTGGTTACTCAGAAATGGCCTGAGGAGGATGGGGCCAAACTGGCATATACTCTGCCGAAGTACTTCGAGAAGAAGAGTGCGTAGAGGTTTAGACTAGAACTGAAAGACTAATAGATGTCTATATTGTGAGTTGGGTTTCAGTTTTGAACGTGCTGGCTACGGAATACTGATGATGGCATGGCTGTAGCAATAAATGAATATAAATTGGTGCATACAATGAAGCCGATCCTCGAAAGGTCACTTTAAGGCTCAAAAGTGCAGGTCTAATGCATGAGTGGTTATATCTTGAACCCCCATTACCAGTCGTAACATTCGCCTAACAACTTCGCAATCCGTCCTACACACTCTTGATCGACATTCTTACTATAATGTTCCACAGTGAACCAGCAGGTCTGTGATTTCCCGTTTCCCGTCGCCCTGATGCTTCGGCCAACACATCTGCGTGCCGTCTTTGCAGCGCCTCCGACCCGGACATCATTCCCTGCCTCTCGTCATTCATCTCATCCCCCGTGCTTTCGTTTGCATTCCTCCTTGATATCTCCGTTCGCCCGCAGAGTTCCTTTTGAGTGGTGCGTAACACAAGAAGTCCTTTAATACACGCAACACGCCTTGATCGTTTGACAGCAATCTTGACCACCACCGAGGACCATCTCGCTTTATGTTTCAATTGGCGAGCTCAGCTTCAATCTGCTCTCTTACCTTACAGACCCACAATGTCCGAACCGGAAGGCAAGTTTGCTTGAACTCATGAGTGATATCAGTCCTAATCAGCGCATCCTTACGCTCTAGCTCTTATTAGCGTGATTGGTGGCAGCGGGCTTAAACCTGACTCCGGTGTAAGTCCTCAGCTCTCATATCTACCCGTCCCAACCGAATGCGTCTAAATCCTGCTATAGTAAGACGGTAAACCCGGAAATACCATGAGGCTTCCCTTCCTCGCCAATCACCATATCTGAACTCCCCAGCGAGACACGTCTCGCTTTCCCTGCTCGGCCTGGAGTAGCATACAAGTACATTGGCGTTTTGTTCGTAGGTATTACAACGGAACGACTGATGATGTTAGCAGCATTTTGTCGTCTGCCGTTCCCGCTCGCGCGAATATCGCAGCTCTCAAGTCGCTGGGTGTCAAAGTGGCTGTCGTGTTCTCGACTGTCGGGAGTTTTAGGGAGGAGATTCGCTCCGGTGATCTCATCGTGCCCGGCCAGGTTAGCACAACTCACATTGTCTACACTTATCTCACACTCTAAGGTCTCTTGAATTGGCGTTGAGATTCACGGCCATATTCTTTGCAGATCACCGATTGCACTAATTGTATGCGTCCCGGTTCGTTCTTTGAAGGAACCGCCATTGTCGCACACGTGATGTTCGGAGACCCATTCGATATTCAGCCCACGAAAGCGCTCGTCCTATGGTTGAAACCGTAGGTCACCAAAATTCGAGCTATTTATTGACTTAATCCCATACTCGCCCAGGCCCTCAAATGACTCCCCGAATCAACCACACCTCTTTTTATCGACGGATTGGTCGTGTATGCGTAGCTATGCATTGATCGCGGCTGTGACGGATTGCGATTGTTGGCGAGTCAACGAGGCCTGTGACTCTCGAAGAGGCTAACCGTATGCTTCAAGTTAACGCTGACCAATTGCGCAAGGTGAGTCTTCTCTCATCACCCTCCGTATACTCAATAGATGAATTATGATGCACTAGGTCATAGCGACGATTCTCTAGGAGCTCAACGAGCTCGCTACTCGCAAAGACGTCTTCACGAGGACCGAAGGCGGGATGGAGTGTCCGATGAATGTGCGCGAATGGCCTGATGCGGACAAGGGCAAGTTGGCGTACGCTCTGCCGAGGTATTTCAAGAAAAAGAGCATATAGAGCACCAGAATGCGAACGAGAGGCCAGTTGAGGTGTAGTCTAGGGGTTTGGTTTGGACTGAACGCGTTGGTTTTGAGTATGGAATGAATGTGCAGTATCGGTGATGAATAAATATCTTGCTCGATATGGCCATCCCCTCGAATGTGACGAGGCGTCTGAGGGTTTATTCGCGGTATTTGGGTCGTTTACGCTAGACCTCTGGTTGTATTCATTAGCTTCAGCAACTTGGAATCCATACCTCTAATGCGCTATGATTTGTTCCTGTTAGAATACACTAGCTACACTTGGGGACATAGCTAGGAATAATCTGAGAGACGAAAGGAAAAATAGGGATGAACTGCTAGAATTATTAGGCAAGTGCAAGCGGGCGGGAGGCTGAGGACTCACTGGAAAAGACCATCATGTGCTGCGATTGCTGGGCATCGAGAGAGATTCTGAGCTTCAGCGCGCGTTGAGGTCACAAGTCCATAACAAGACGGCCGGTGTTGATGGAAAGGCAAGCTGGTAACTACGTTTCCGCCGTTGTTTGAGGTATTTATTCCTGTTTCAGTCCCATATCGAGAACTGTGCAAAACCTCACCCTTGGCTTCGATTTATGCTACCTTATGCGCGACGAATTAAGCTAGCTCTGCTTCATAATTTACATATATTAGCATATGATACATATTTGATCTACCGTCGGGGGCCCTGAAGTGGAATATGACCGTGAAGTGGAACAATCACAAAACGCACTGGCTACATGTGTATATCTTCATTCGCAATGGTTTAATATTAGACATCAGACCTGACACTAATTGAGGCAAAAATCGGGGCGCAAAAAAGAAGGAGAAAAGGTGAGAAAACTATCATAAAGGGGGGATTCAGGGTGAATCCTCAGATTCTGGGATCTCAGCAAAATCCCCCCAAGTTCCGGGAGGCTCCGGATCGCACCCATTTCAGCACGCGAACTTAAGATTCCGCGGAACATGCCAGGGCAGTGAAACTGAGTTTCACATGGTTAATGCCAGTGAGTTACGCGGAGTTATTTCTTAAGATTACGCGTGGTTTTCCATCCGAGTGAAAGTCTGATTCTCCGCGTAACCCCAAATTAAAGTATATGTACTTGGTATTTTGTTCGCAAACCGGGTTTCCGCATAAGAACAGGCATTATCTCCGTGGAGCTCAGATTGACCTTGAGCGCACGTATTGACGGCGCCACACGTCACTTGGGATATACACCTCGCTGGTCTCATGATGAATTGTAGCTGAATATGTACTATATATAAACGGGGGATCATTTTCGCTAAAGCTAACTTGTACATATGGCGACAACGGCTCGGGAATGAAAAAAATACAATCAGATATCCAAAGGGAAAAGAATATCAGCAAAGCGTGTACTATGCTCGGGCGAAGTTGAGCGCATTGGCTCATCGTCTGCACTGCGCGGGGC
>MU132263.1:51041-70678 GCA_015039395.1 Ceratobasidium sp. AG-I
TGGGGGAATCAAAGGGCGGGTAAAAGTTCAGCTCTCCTCAGGGCATCCCCGCAGAATCTCCGTCCACCTTTGCTACACGGTGTCATCCAAAGCCGGGAAGGGAGAGGTTCGCCATGGAATTACTTACAGCTTTTTGCCTGTCATAACGGAGACGAGGTAAGTATATGAAAAGGTCACCTGAATTCGTGCGTGCCATACTGTCATTAAATATGGGAATTTATCAACGTGCCCAAAACTCTGACTGATTATCTCGCCTTGAGCGATACACTGAGCGTAACGCTCTTAGGACCTAACTTCGCAGATCCATGCGGCTCAGCCATCGTTCAGAATACACATTTTGAAGATCAGGCGCACGGCAACGACCGTGTATCGAGTATAGATGATCTTAGCGTCATTACAATAACCAGTGGTGTAAGATGATACTAGATCATATATGTAAACAATGACCCTAAGCCGCAAATTCATTGCCGACCAGCGAAGACACTACGCATACAGACAGTGAAAATGCTTTTATAATGATCAGGTCGCTGAAAATTTGCTATGCTAGCGTACACTTCTTAAAAGACCCCTCGGAAACCCATCCTATGAGTCGGCCTCAACGTCAAGTGCCAGACCAATTGGCCAATGTGGAGTGTCTCATTTCATGAACGGCCGCCGGCACTTGCCTGCTATCAGGAGTTTGTCGGAGTTGACACCCAAGAGTACCGGCAGTCCAGAAAAAGCTAAAGCACTGTTGACAAGTTAACGCGGCTCGAGAGAAGCCTTCTGTCTCAAATAACGAGCGTGGTAGGCGCTACGTGGAGCTCACAATGAAATATGAAACGCAAATACGTTGATATATTGGTTCCGTTTGATTTGGAAATGTGTACAATATTGTAATTAGATAATTGAATACGTCTCGTATATCGCTAAAAGGTTTATCCCTCATACCAAAGTACGAGCACCAGTGGAATTGGTTACAAGGGCAATCCATAGGCTACGTACCCGATAGTTACGGGTCTATATCATGCGGCCAAATGACGAGTACCGTTTTCCGATAGTCTAAATTTCGAATTAGCAACCTCCTCGGTGGATAGGGAAAAACACTTGCAATGCTTGATATTCCCCGCGTAGTTCCCCAAATAGCCTTCATACTCCTGCTTATCTGGATGCCACTCCCCCACGTCATGATCCCATCCTTCCGGCATAAACTCCTCCTCAAGTTCGTCGCTGAAATACGGATGCTCGGTCACCAAGTTTCCATCCATGTCCACCAGATGCCCCACCTCGCGGCGAGTAATCTCGAAATCATCGCCTACATCAATCCCATCCACGCGGCCTCCTCTACCGTACTTTGAATCATCGTAACCTCCATCCTCGTCCGGATAGGAGCTAACACCCTTGACACTGACCGACGCTAGTCCAAGCTTGATCCGCAGCTCCTGAGCAAGTGGACGCAAGCACTTCACAATGTAGGCATCTTGACCTTTAAGCGACGAGCGATTCATATTCATGTGAGAGTACCTATGGTCTAGAAACCAAGCGAGCTTTGAGGGTGCGTCATACCCGTTTTCGATAGCACCAACCCATAGCGTGAGCGCCTTTCGAAGGGCTATCGATACTGCGTCCTGAGGACTTGGTAAAGGCGCCTTTGACGTGTTAGACCGGAGGAGGTTGTAGGCCAGGGCGAAGCGATAACCAAAGGTGACTGGCTTGACTTCATGAGTTACATCGGTGTACCAAGCGAGTACAGCCGTCTGCGATGCAGTATCGGGGCCGCCGGAATGAAGTATTTGCTGCTGGCTTGAGTGGGCGAGACAGACGGCCGCTCCTTCGAAGTGTGAAGGCAGGACGATAACCATCGTGGCAAACATCTCTGGACTCTTCTCAGTGCTAACCATTGGACCGATTGAGATAAATTTGGTTTCTGCTTAGCGGAAACTTACTCAACGTGAGGAAGAAAGCTTTGGGGAACTTGAATAACTACGACATAGAAGCGACGAGGAAACGTACTGGGAGCCTTTCTCGTAGATTAAGAGTTTGTGAAGCTCCGCCTTGGGTTGTACAACTTCTAGATCTACTCCGAGGTTCGAAGAGATATTTCTAGTCGTCTTCTGGAGGAAATCTGCCCACAAAGGATTGGTAAACCCAACCTGACCAGTTAACGTGCATTAGTTATATAAACCTTGTGACTCCTCCAGGGTGTCGACATACCTTGCTAGCATCCAGTTCCCATGTATCTCTCACTTGCTTGTCAACAATCGTGCTATCTCCTTTACCAAACGGCGCCTGATTGCATATTTCGATCAAAGAACGAGCTGTGTCGGGGGACAACGGAAGCGAAATTAGGCCCGCGCCCTCGACTATGAGACCTGGGTCGACGGTAGTAGTGATTATTGAATCTGCGAATTTGCTAGCGATATGCCTGAAGCATAAATTCAAAGCATCTTGTATATTTTCCTTGAGTAGCGTAGGTGTTACTGGAAAGACCCACGAAAATCTCATTTACGTACCTTGATGTCAACCTCGTAGTCAGGTTCTGAACCGGATTCCGAGTCGGACTGGGACAGCACCGCAATCATTCAACAATTAGAGAATATCAGCGCGGAGAATAAATTTTGAATACCAACCATTCTTGGCATTGGGTCAGCTTCAGGTGGTGGAGAGAACGGTTAGACTGCCTCGAGCACGTGCATGTTTGGCAGATGCCCATAACATGAACACACACAGGTTTTTAGCAACCACACTCGCCAGGATAAGTCTCGAATCAAACGAAGCTTTTAGGATCGCGTTATAACATCAGGCTTCATACACGTACTCCAAATATGTGCTCAAGAATCATCCCGTATCTTTACTAGCACATGGGAGGCGAACTCGTGCTGTATTAGAGTGACTAGTTTTTCCTGAACTATCCGCCCGGACTGGGGGAGGAGTCACGAGAATTCTGAATCATCGTGGATATGCTTCAGCGAGCCCTGTTCTCGTACACTTCTGTTTCGAGGGATTCACAATCCCGAAATAGCGCATGAGTTCAGAATGATGGTCAATAGCTCTGTCTTCCGGTAAGGCTGGTTACCAATCTCGAAAATAATAATTAAATTGTTGAATTGTTTACAAGATCCAAGCATGATTGTGATCACGTTGAGTTAAAGCATTTCGTTAGAATAGCTTTGGGTGGTCCTACCCAACTCCACGGGCATCACGTGGATTGAATTAAGCGCCCATCGTATCGCCTCAACCACTACAACACCTAAACAATTCTCACTTCCGTGATGCACCTGGACTCAGCGACCAAAGGCTCCCCTGGCCCTTCCACCCACTCGATGGCGATAATAGATGACCAAGACAAGAAACATGACGAGGAGAGGACATACTCGGATGTTGAGCCCTCAAACGAGTTGGATCGACCCTTGCCCTCTGGTTCGACTCGTAATAACGAACCTGCGCCTGGCTACGAGGAATTAGCTTTAGACTTGCCGCCTGGTTTTTCTCCGTATGAGGCCGAGTACGGGGTTACATCTAGCGGTGACATATTTTCTCATGATCACCACCTAAACGAAGATGGTAAGCGCTCACATTTCGTATCATTTGAATTCGAACCTCATTCCGCAAGGTATCCAGGAGAGGCTTTGTATCGTTTCCTGATTGCTCACGCAACCGCTCCCCCAAATCTCTTACTCAAATGTCGCGGAACGCATCCCGAGACTCGTACACGCTATGTCACTCGTACCGAAACCCGCGACGGACGAACAACAACTCGCACCGAGCCAGAGTCATACACAGAAATTGTGGTTGATTTCGACTTTTCCATCAACCTTTCCCAACATCTCCGTCAACTTTCTGCTATATACTGGACTGTCCCGGACGACGAACCTGCGTATCGCGGTGGAATGAGCCGAGAGGTGTTGACGGATGTGATCAGCGGGGTACGGAGAGTTCCGAGCAGAATGCTGAAGGCGGGCAAAGTGTGGAGGGAGAAGAGAGAGAGGTGGGGACTACCACCCTGGTTGAGTCAGTCGGAGGATAATCTGATTCCGAGGAGAGTTGTTCCCGCCGATGAGCTCGTATCCATGAGGTCAGAGCTGTCTCTACGCCAATGGGCCGACAGGTACTGTGCGAGCCACAAGAGTATGAAGGAGTTCGCGTTCCGCAAGGTATGTTCCAGCCACGATTCACCTATCTTATTCTGACCAATCCGCAGGTGGCTTACGGGTGGAACTTTGAAGAACTCACGCAAGGTGCGTTTTGTCTTCTTTAACGCGACTCTAGTTGTCTTACCTAAACTCTCAACGCGCTTAGCCATCCGTGAGACCATTCGGCTTGTCTCCTACCAATCCAATGCAAATTTCACGATCGAATTTACATCTTCCGCCGACACCATCTCCATCCGTCCCTCCACGAAGTTCTCCCGCGCTCTCTCCAAAACCTGGGTCTGCGTTCTTCTGTGGATCTTCCTCATCTATCCCTTTATCTGGCTCTACCGACGATTTCACGGCGGTCGCTGGGAAGTCGCCGGCGCAGCGTTTCCTCTACGCGCATGGAAACATTGCGAGGGATCGATTCCTGGAGAGAGCGCAGTGGAGTATCGAGCCCGAATACTGAAAGAAGGGGGCGAGGTGGCGAGCATAGGAAGCGAGGCCTCTGATGAGCGAGTCTTGGCTGAGAGTCCACAAGGAGTGAGCCAGCTCGTAGGCACGGATGAGAGGGACTGGTTCCAAACTTGGAAATCAACCATCATGTTAGTTCATGCGATCAATCTAACACGCTTTACGTAACTCATTCTTAAATTAGCCACTGCGTTCGCTCCCGAGTGCGAGAACAAGCCCCGCTGATCACACCTTATGGAGCCCATCCCTTAGGCGACTAAAATTCTAGGGAACTTCTAAAACGATCACTTGCGCTTGATCGCCAAACTAGCGACCATTTTGGTTTTGGCGGTTTGAATAATCTAGGCAGTTGATTGTTTATACTAGGTCACGGCTTCATTTTGCTGGCGTGCATTTTCTCTGTTTGATTATGTAAGTCTTACCATATTATGTAGAACTAGTGCCGAAGTTGACGGTTAGTAGAAAACCCCTCTCTCTCTTCACGTGTGTGTTTATATCTTGCCTTCTGTAAATCAACCCATTGCCTAAGAACATTTAGAAAACACTGTTTATGACCATAATCAGATCGAGACCTGGCTGTCACTCCCATATTCAAACCGTACTTCATTCCTATCGGCGTTTCCCACAGAGAACCCAAGCAAACCGATACAGCAGACATGGTAAACTCATTAAGCTTGGGCGGTTGCACGCCGACTCCCTTGAGTCAAGCGCTAACACAACACAAATTTGCTCTTCATGACGGGCAGAACGTGGCCTTAGCTAAAGCTTGAATGGCTGGCGGTAGCTATATGCGAGTTTCCTTCAAGGAAACCCCATGAGACTCTCTTCAATGCGGGAACTTACATGGCTAGATATTTTGTTACCTTCTTGGGTGAAACTATTAGGTCGTAACAGAAGCCGCACCATAGTAAACAAGAACAAACAGAGAGTGATAGCGTCAGTAAACAGTGTCGCGAGAGCGATACCGATAGAATTGACTAGTTTAACCTCCGTAGACTCAATATTAAACTAAATCACAATGTATCTAGATGAAATCCTAGCTCTTTTATAGGTTTTTACGAGTGTTTTTGGTCCCACGGCGCGCAGCGTATAAGCGAGTGCGCGCGTGGTCTCCAACCGCGTATATGCGTTCTTAATACTTCAGTCCTTCGACGCAGCATATATGCTGCGTTGCTTGTATCTTTCCATATTCTTTTCTGTTCACTTTCTGAGTCATTAAACGCGTGCCCTTGGCACGCGGGTACTTCGGGGAATGCCCGCGCTTAAGACCGCGGGGTTTGTTTGTCTATGTGTCTATGTGCGTGTATATTACATAATCGTTCCAAACTAGGTCTCGACCGTCTTCGTCCTGCACCATTGTTATCTCGCACATAGATAGAAACGATGCCCTGATGATGAACACTGTGTTTCCGAAGAGTGTCGACCTGGACAATGAATTTATGATTGGTTTTAACATGGAAAATGGCACGAACCTGGCAGCGACATTTATTTACCGGTGGTTCAGCCAAACACGGGCAAGGGGAGTACAGATGCATTTAGGAATATATCTGGGTCATATGGCTTTGAATCATTAGGGGCATATGGAGCTGTCGATTATGGAGGCGATTCTGGGCTCAATCCTGGATTTTCCATGTGATTTGGTTCAAAAGCGATGGCAAAAGCGACTAGAACCGGCCACCCTGAATGCCCCTATTGTCTACGTTCGAGTCAAAAGTTGTAGCTCTAACATATCGCTACCTTGATGAACTACACTAACGTACTGAATGCTCCCAAACTTGTGCAGAAGACTTTGAATTATACTAGTACCATGACATCTAGTAAAGAAATTTGCCAGGCGTACTCGAATCATCCTACGGTATCTGCGCCGGCTGAAAGAACAAGAATGAGCTATTTGCACCCCGGGAAACCAATTTGATTGGAATTGTAGAAACATTATGTACATACAAAAATGAACTGGAATATGCTAGAACAATATCGAGTCAGACTATATGCGCAGTAAGTGCGCAGCAAGTTACCATATGACTCGGAGTGCATACAAAGGTATAAAAAGGGGTGTATGCGACCCCTTGTTACGCATGCTCTTTTAATCTTATTTTTACTGTCTTTACTGTCTCGTATAATAGTACTTGATTCTCTTTTATATACATACAAATACAGATGGTTTCTACAGGAACCGTACCTAATTGAGGGGCTAATGAAAACTCTTGAATATAGTAGCCAGCTTGTTCTAGGCTCATGCCAAATTCCAGAGCCTAGTGAAGCATTGCTACAACATTGGTGTCGCCGCCATTTCCGCTTTCCTAACAAGCTGATGTAGGAACACCTGTAGTGAAAGTTTAAATACCTTTGCGGTTTTCTAAATTTACATACCCAATTTCAACAAGTTTGTTTTAACACCTCGGGTATCCAAGTTTGGCAGGGCAAGACTACAGTACTTAGAGCATATGTGTGTAACTAGTTTCCGCTTTGTCCTAGTACAATAGCATATTAAACAGATAACATACATCTGTTAGCGACATTGATAGCCACGGGCTCTCGCTTCCCTGATGTCGGCTTTCGTCCCCCGGCCTAGGGCATGAGGGCTGCCCAATGCCATCCGAGGATGATAATGTCATAGCTCCAACCCTAGGGAACCTACAATGAGTAAGGAGACTGCTGACGGGGGCATGCCCAACAGAAGGACCAAGAATCAAGTGAATCAAGATAATATTTGACACGGAGAGAGATTCGGGTGCAAGAGGAAACAAGTTTGCCCGAGTAGATCCGCTCCGCAATGTTTCTCCATATCGTTCCTCAGACTTCCTATCGGTGACCTTACTACTCTTCACCCCATGTGACCGGAAAGACTCCAACCGGACTGAGGCTCCCCGAGCCGGTTCCTGATCTCAATTAGGCGGACCTGACTGTTGCAGGTGAGGCCTCGGCCTTCACCTCCTGACTCCCCGGTAGCTATCCACGAGCGTAATGCTACAGATTAAACCAAAGTCTATTTTACAGATCACTGGAGTTTGACTAGCAGCTCAAATAACCAGCTGGTACCTCGAGCAGCGCAGTTTAGTCTCCACGGTCTCGGTGTTGATTGCATAGGTCATGTACGATAATATCATAGAAATATTTGACTCGCAGTCACTTTTGTAGTATTCAGGATGTTGTCAGCATCCGAATACCATTCACGAATTAGCAAAGTATCTCCCTTGGATTATGTGGTTGTCACAGGCGTATTGAAGGTTTAGCAAGAGATGTAACAAGCTTATGTTGGGGTGCTTAGGAAGAAGGACATCGCCAAGCAGGATGTCAGAACATACCTGTCGCGTACCACACCGGGCTTGCCATTCAAGGTATAGAAGTGAAGTCGATTGCGTCTGTGTACATCTTTCGCTGGCATAGCCGGTCTGGCAAAGCGAAGCCCGAGAGATCCACGCCGGAAATGTCGAGTGACAGCGATACTGTGCCTATGACTAATCGCCTTTCTAAGGTAATTGATCTGCAGGGCCTTTAATAGTTTGGTAACCAATTAAGTATCAGCCTTTGTTCTGATAGGCCATGTAATGTGCGGAATAAATATCCGTCAGTAAGATCACAAGAGATCCTGAGAGAGAGAAGAATGTCACCTTGGACTGTCTGAAGTGTGCGACTCAACCCTTTGTTTCCGGTAAAATGTTCTGAATTTCGCCGGGGGCGAGACATTATAAGCGCGACGTTTTACTTACGCTACGGTGCTATACCCTCCGTAATTGAGATGTCGCTGACGTTCGAGTATCCGCTAACAAGGTAAGTGTATTCTTTCGGATTGCGTGATTGTTGTGAATTTGTTGACGAAGATAACTTGTCAGGCAGTATCCATGGCGGTTTACGACTTTGCTGGTTCTTGTGTCATCTTTTCTGGTGCTATCGTCGTTGGTATACATCAATGGTAAGCTCTAGTATGCTCGAGCTTCAGAAGAGTTGCTAATGATACGGGTGCATGTCTTCCCAGTGGCGACTGTTGGAATGACAAGCTACACAAAATATTCACCCGTATTCATCCCATGGCAATCACCATCCCAGCTAGGTCGTCTAAATATTCGCACAATGGGTAAGCTTCATAATATATCCATGGAATTTGAATGCGGCGACACATGCTTACTCTTCTCATAGAAAATTATGACATTGGGTGCGAGTCGGCCACGCTCGTTACTGGTGGGGCATATCAAACATCGGTCAGTGCTCTATCGTTTGTGCTTTTTTGATTGTCTAACAAGCGCAATGATCCACCATAGAATGGCTTGTTCACTTACACAGTCCAGAGCCTGTATAGCCAAACTTCACAGGGACGGATTTCTAACGCCAACTACAACGGCTCGACCCTCGAGAGCTGCTTTGTTGATAAAGCTACAGTTTCGGCAAGCCTTTCAAATTTTGAAGCAACGTTCGAAGTAAGTCGGATGGTTAAGCATCAACCCAAATCAGGTTTCACTGATATGCTACCGGGTTCAACAGGCGACCGTCAATTGCTCTCTTCCCGGAAATCTTGAAATGATTGTAACCACTAACAATGTTGTCAGAATACCATCTGAAGACTCCAGAGAAGGCATCGACAGTCGTGCGTCAACGTCAGCTCAGAGTGCGGGCCGACTGCTTGCAGGCGCTGGATCCGACTTCTTCTATGAAGATGTATTCACGACCGCCACACTGACGAGCGACGGCAATCCACAAGCCGCTATAATCGCCTTCAGCTTTCCCTTTCGGTTTGGTGAAAATTCTACAATTGAATGGCTTAAAGGATCGAGATTCGTCACCGCAAGCTCCATACAAAAGGATCCTGGACCTGTGGACCTGAAGGACTCCATAAGGTAAGTGGATAATTCAATCTGCCGAGCTATCCAGGTACAATCGCTAACCTAGCACCTATCGGCACCGTGGACAGCGACCAAAGCGACACAGTCCTGGAGAACTACCTGAGAATCTTCTACTCAGCTATACTCTCGGACCTTGGTATTGCGTCCCAGTCCAACGTGATGACAGACACCGATCTATTCAGGCGTGTTATTCAACCCACGAACTTTTCTTCTCACCCCGCTGCTGATAACAAGTCCGAAATCAACGCGGTCCTGGCGAACCTCCTGGAATATAAGCTACCACTTACCTCAGTTCAGCCATCTCGGCTCAACTCCGAGTATCTATGTCACTACTATAACTGGAAAACACGGTCAAATCTTGTTATGGATGTGTGCGTTGCGACAGCGTCGCTGTTCATGGCCTTTTGGTCATCATTGGCAGTGGTTCTTGCCTCTTTTGCGAGGAAAGATTCAGGTCGGGGTGAGTGACTTACGATATGAAGCCTTGCTTACTCCTAACATCGTTTTGGCGTGATAGGGAACTATTGTACTTGCGATAGCTGCAATATTGTTCTGAGTCGTGAGAAGAATCTTTCACATGGCGACACTTTATCTGAGCAGTCATGAGATATTTTAGAGTTGTGCGCACAGCCCCAGCTTTCCTCTCCTGTTATCTTACCTCATTCCCTTGTTGATGTTGCCTCCGTTTTATCCACTCCTATCTAAACACACTCGCTTTTCTACATATACCGCTCTTTCTCGTGTACATTCATTAATACTTCGTTCAAACTAAGCTACGTTGGCGAGCCTCTGGAGCTCTAATCTCCGGCCATGCTTAGGTTAAAGCATATAGTCCGCTGAGAGATCTTCAGGAGCTCAATGATATATGATTACACTAGCTCTTAAATGTCCTGCAGCACGTGACATTTTGGTACTGCAACGGACTTCGGCGGGCGATATCGCCTCAGAGAGTAGGATTTGCGCATCATGGTCTTAGAGCGAAATGTAGATAAGGATCTTAAATATATACTAGTAAAATATGGGAAGAATCCAATCAGCGTATGAGCAGTTATGGTCATGATGGTAACGATGTATGCTGCATTACTTTTAGTAACAGGTTCACACGCTGAATCTTCCCTTCCCACACTCTCTCTCCTATGCATAAACTACCATCTCTGACAACCTGAATACCTTTACCATGCCAGGCAGATACATCGACCCAGCTACAAAGGCTCAAATTGTAACTATGCGAGCTGCTGGGGCCTCCACCTACAAAATCGGGTCTGAGCTTGGTGTCCACCCAACCATTGTCAGCCGAGTCTACAAAAACTATGGGAAAACCCGTAGTTTCTATTCAACAAAACCTAAAACAGGCCGCCCTCGCAAACTCAGCCCCGCAGACAATCGTTTTGCTGCATTATCTATGGCTCGAACCCATTTTCGTACTGCTAAAGCGCTCCAGAAGGAATTCTTTCCAGGTGTCCACCCAAATACAGTACGCCTAGCACTCCATCGAGCTGGTGTTCATTCGTACACCCGTCGGAAGGTCCCATTCCTTCTTCCTCGTCACATCAAAGCTCGTCTTAGCTGGGCTCGAGAGCATCTAAACTGGGAGCTTGCACATTGGCTTGTCGTGATCTATTCAGATGAGTCAAAGTTCAACGTTTTTGGTTCAGACAGCATTCGATATGCTTGGCGCAAGCCAGGAGAAGAGTTCGATCCCCGTTACACTCAAAAAATGGTGAAATATGGAGGTGGAAGTGTCATGGTCTGGGGGTGCATCACTCCATGGGGTGTCGGACGCCTCCATCGTATCGACGGAATTATGACAGCAGTCAAGTACACCAAGATACTAGAACAAGATTTGCTTGGCACTCTTTCAGATTACCATAAAGCCCCACGCTCCATCATCTTCCAGCACGATCGTGACTCGAAGCATATGGCACACCTTACAACCAAGTGGCTGAACCGAAAATCCATTTCTGTGCTTCCCTGGGCCGCCAATAGCCCTGATCTCAACATTATAGAAAACATCTGGGATCTGCTTGATCGTCGAATTCACTCTCGTGATGTTCTGCCTCAGAACAAGGAGGAACTGTGGGTGGCGCTGCAGGAGGAGTGGCTTTGCATCCCCCAATCTACAATCGATAATTTATATGCTTCTTTGCCTGATCGTGTACTTGCTGTCATGGCTGCGAAGGGTGGGAACACTGGGTACTAGATTTAATACTGCTCTGTTCTTCATTGTATCTTTTTTTGCCTTTTTACTCTTTTGTGGGCCCATGTTACTAAAAGTAATGCAGCATACATCGTTACCATCTTGACCATAACTGCTCATACGCTGATTGGATTCTTCCCATATTTTACCAGTATATATTTAAGATCCTTATCTACATTTCGCTCTAAGACCATGATGCGCAAATCCTACTCTCTGAGGCGATATCGCCCGCCGAAGTCCGTTGCAGTACCAAAATGTCACGTGCTGCAGGACATTTAAGAGCTAGTGTATATCTAGAGAGTAAAAAGAATAGGAGCTGGGTCTTGTTGGTTCAGGATGTTGCTTTTCGTTCAACCTTTTCGACTTAAAGGATGTTTTGACTGTTTGTAACCATTGAATTTAACCATTTTCACAGTCCTATGCCCATCAGCAGCTGAGTGTGCCGCAGAAACAACGTGCGCTGCTAATCTACTTTCAATTTTCACTTCTGCGATTGAGTTGTTTAGCAGCTCGACGATCATAGCGTGGGGCATTATCTTACAAACCTTCCTAAAGCACGGGTCAGATTGGATGCAGCTATGAACAGGTTACCTACCTGGGCATACTACCAATGTAGAACCAAGACATTCCAAATCAACCACATATTGCAGATTCTGTATTAACGGTCAAGGCGTATGCCCTTTTATACATGTGACTAAATAATTTAAATATGTGTTCCACATGTATTCACTACTGTCAATAGTAAGATAAACGAGTACATAGAACATGCGAGAGTAAGAGGGACACATAGTCATGTCTATATGCGGGCGGTTCAATCCTTATCCTCAACGACCAACGCAAAGATCATTTGCGTCTGGGCAGCCAATAATTGGTACCTACGGACCCCATGTGGTTACAGCCGGGATGTAGTGCAACTGAAGCGAAGCCGTAAAACGGAAGGGAAGGGGAGGACCACGGGGCAAGGACATTAGGGGCTTTAAAATTTTGAAAAATAGTTGGACGGTAGGCGGCCGCACGCTCGTCTGTTGGTTTATCGATATCAAGATTCTCTTCCCAAAACTTTGGAGAAAAACACAACAGGTTTGCTCCAGGGGTCCCACTCTCAAGTT
The DNA here is from genome assembly GCA_015039395.1 of Ceratobasidium sp. AG-I. Taxonomy (NCBI): domain Eukaryota; kingdom Fungi; phylum Basidiomycota; class Agaricomycetes; order Cantharellales; family Ceratobasidiaceae; genus Ceratobasidium; species Ceratobasidium sp. AG-I. The sequence goes on from MU132263.1 coordinate 63,772, forward strand.
CTCCCGTCTGCCCTTTCGGCTCTCTGTGAGCTGTATTTCAATTACTCCGTGCGACCGGGAGGACTTCAACCGGACTAAGTTTTCCCCAGCCCCCAGCCCCACGTCCAGAATCTCTGATCTCGAACAAGCTCAGCCTGATCAGCGAGGGCGAGGCCCCGGCTCTCACCTCCCGGTACTCGGGTAGCCAACTGCGGGCTTGATACCGAGGTTTAAGGCAAGATCCTACTGGAGCTCCAGAGAATTTGGCCATCAACTCCGATAAGCAACCAGTATACCGAGCACTACTAGTTTAAGCTCCATAGTAGTTCCTCATGGCACTATCAGAGCAATTTTTGACTCGGAGTTACCTTTTGTAACATTGGATATGTTGTCAGCATCCGAATATTGTCCAACGGCAGGGTGGGCATGCTGTTTAGGCCTACGCCTGTAGATGTGAGGGAATTCACCAGCTTAAGAGGTAGGCAAATTGCTTATGTGCATGTCTTCGCAGGAATATGAACACTTAGCCGGTCCGGCAAAGAAAGGTCCAAGCAACACAAGTGACATTGTGCCTATGACTAATCACCCCCTGGATTACTCTTTCAAGATAAGTAATCTGTACACCCATGAAGTGTTTAGCCATCCTACTCGATAAGCCAGTGCGAGATCTACGTCTTGAAGGACCACGTTAGATGTTGAATGGACAATCCTAAATAAAATCTTGAGAATTTATCCATTAAATTACTATGATAGAACCTCGCCACCTCGTAATCATGGCATTTTCATGGAAGGACACCGTATCCCCCTGTGCTTACCTCAGACTACCCAAAGGGTGAAACTAAGCTTCCCCGTCCACCTCTCCGGCAAAACTGTCTTAATTCTTCCGGGGGCGAGACATTATAAGCCTGGCACCCACAGCACAGCACAGTAATATCCCCCCCTCCCCACGCCGTTCCTCCAGATAGCTAAGATGTCACTGACATTTGCCTATCCACTGACAAGGTTAGTGGATTCCTTAGGAGCGTGACCTTGCCATGGGTGTGTTGAAGCTCACGATTTGCTAGGCAGTATCCATGGCGGTTTACAACTCTGTTAATTGTTGTGTCATCATTTATGATACTGTTATTGCTGTTATACATCAACGGCAAGTTTCTATTTATTTCTGAAATTCTGAAACTCAAAATTGATGTTACAAACACATTTACTTTTAGTGGCGACAGTTGGAATGACAAGCTATACAAAGTACTCCCCAACATTTATTCCGTGGCAGTTACCATCCCATCTAGATCGTCTAGATATCCGATCAATGGGTGAGTCTCTTGTAGACCACATTCACATGTAACGATAAACGCTGACTCTTCTTGCAGAAAACTACGACATTGGGTGCGAGTCAGCTGAACTCGTCACGGGCGCGACGCATCAAACATCGGTTAGTGGGCCTTCATTTAGCGTTACTTCCTTGCCTGACAAGCATAACTTAACATCATAGAACGGTTTGTTTACTTACACAGTCCAAAGTTTGTACGATCAAACCTCGCGGGCGCGGATGCCTACTGCTAATTACAACGGCTCGACTCTTGAGAGCTGCACTGTCGATACAGCTACAGTCACAGCAAGCTTTTTGACGTTCGAAGCAACAGTTGAGGTAAGCTACACAATTAAGGACCAATCAAAACCAGCGACCCATTGACGTGCTCCCCCTCCCAAAACACACGCCAGGCCGCCGTGAATTGCTCCCTTCCAGGAGGCTTTGAGATGATTGCAACAACCAATGACATTATTAGAATACCGTCCGCAGATTCAACAGAAGGCTCTCACAGCCGTTCGTCGACGTTGGCTCAGTATGCAGGCCGACTACTTGAAGTCACTGGGTCCGACTTTTTCTACGAAGACATATTCACGACGGCCAAGATGACAGGTGACAACAATCAGTCCCTCGATATTGTTGCCCTCAGCTTTCCCTTTCGATTCCATAAAAACTCCAGCATTGAATGGCTTAATGGATCAAGATTCATCTCTAATGAGTTTATACAATTGAATCCTGGACGTCAGGGCGTCACGACCTCTATAAGGCAAGTGACTTTTATAGATAGGATAAATATCCGGCTATAGTAGCTAACCTAACACATATTGACCCCATGAACAGCTACCAAGGCGACACGGCCATGGAGAACTATCTAAGAATCTTTTACTCGGCCATACTTTCAGACTTGGGCATTGCGTCCCAATCCAACGTAATGACGGACATCGATCTATTCAAACACACCATAAAACCCCTAAATTTCTCCTCTCACACATCCGGTGACAATTCCCAAGTTAACACTGTGCTATCGAACTTCCCCGAGTACAAACTACCGTTCACCTCAGTTCAGCCATCGCGGCTCAACTCTGAATATCTATGTCACTATCATAGCTGGAAAACTCGTACAACCCTGCTAATGGATGTATGGGTGGCGACCGCCTCACTCTTCATGGCATTTTGGTCATCTTTACAGGTAGCCCTGGCTTTTTTTGCAAGGAAGATCTCAAATCAAGGTCAGTGGAATACCATATCAGACCTTGTTACTTCTAATACCGCTTTGGTCTGATAGGGAATCACTGCACTTGTGATAGCTGTAATGCTGTTCAGGACCGGGAGAAGAATCTTCCATATGGGAATAATTCTGCTGAGCAGCCATGAAATATCGTAACTATTGTGCACGCAGCTACGGCCTTTCTGTCTCCTGATTGTACACCGATACAACTCGTCGAATCAGTATACTTATACAATTTGAACCTCGGAAGCGGGTACTACATCCCACCAATATAAGCTGTAACAGTAGTCTGAATACAAATATAATGAATGAATTGCAATATGCTAGCAATCGAGTACGCGTACGCCTGTGAGATTGACTCACGCACGTAAGACGCTATTGGGCAGCGCATATATGAACCTAGTCATATATGCGTGCACTTATGCGTCCTGTCTCTTCTGTATGACTCGGAATGGCTTTCCCACATGTATATAAGGCGAGTACGCGTAGTGCACTCACCCATCCTATCAATACATACCATCTATACTATCCCGCACATCTGCTTAGCAGCAGATCGCCTGCCCACTGCATTATATAGTATATAGTATTACTAGCGTTATTACATAGATTTTCTATATAAACATCCCGACCAACATCGGGTTCAATTTTTTACCAATTCAATATAGTATTCCGCCAAATTTTCTGCGGTGGGGAGTTGACAGAAGCAGTGGTATTATGAGCTAGCAAACCTATTTCACTGCTAACTATATGATCTAGTGTACCATCTCGTGGGTGTTCTATCACGTGACTAGGTGTCACAGCCCTCATTTGAGCCGATTGATGAGCACGCCCAGCTCCTAAATTGACCACCATCGCGCCTCCACCTCCACTTCCTCGTCAAAACACCTCCCTCTCTCTACTTCCACAAGTAAAACCAACATGGTTAAGATATCTATACCCACCCTTCCTGCTTCGATTTTATCGCGAATGCCTGGTCCTACCATCTCCTTACCAGAAGCCGTGGCGCGGGTAGGAGAGTTTATGAGCGGAGGGAAGGCCCTTGTTGTTACTGGAGCCGGGGTTAGTGTTGATTCCGGGATCAGAGTAAGTTTTATCTGGTGGATTTGCTGTAAACTAGTTTTGAACTTTCTTTTTGCAGGCGTACAGAGGAAAATCGGGGCATTATGCGAATCCCAACTTTATGTAAGTCCATCTATATTTTTAGGAGGGCGATACTAAATAGGTCGACTTTAGACCTATACTCGTGAGCAAGTGGATGCCATACGACCAACGCCAACTGACTAAAGTAGTACCACGAACTTGTGGACCCAACCGCTCGTGGACACAGCTTTAGGTATGTGCTACCACACCCCACGCCATAGAGCCCCACCGAGACTTATATTTGCCTTCGCAAAGACAAAGATACTGGTCTAGGTCGTACTTGGGTTACCCGCCCGTTCGAGACGCCCAACCGAATCCGACCCACTATGCGATAGGGGCTTTACAACTGACCGGGCATGTGCAAAACCTGATTACACAGAACGTGGATGGACTACATCACAAGGCTATACCAGGAAGTGCGACTAGAATCAAGGAACGAATACTTGAATTACACGGCACTCTACATGTGAGTCCACATAGTTGTTCCCAGGCCGCAGATTTGTGTGTGACATTGATATTAGTCTGTCCATTGTAGAACAGGGCACAGCATACCTCGTGAAGAGTTCCAGGACGAACTCTCACGACTCAACCCATCATGGAGGGACTTCATGGAGGAAATGGCGCGTACAGGCACCGAACCTCGTACTAACCCCGATGGTGATGTGCGTTTTCGTTTCATCTCACATGCCCAACAGATGCTTGAACCTCACCAATCGATCGTCATGAACGCGGATGTAGGTCGACATTCGGGGTGTAGACTTTAGCAATTTTGTGCTACCAGTCTGCAAAACATGCCTAGCTCAAGGCATCCACGACGACATCGTATGTTTCTACCACGTCCGTTCTTGTCCTTATTCTTATCTTGACCTTATCTTGCCTCCGTATTACCACCCACCCCACGTGTAGCTCAAACCAGAGGTGATCTTTTTCGGCGAGTCGATAGCGCCTGAGGTGAAACAACGCTCGTGGGTCTGTTTCAAGCTCGGGTTAGACTTGCCACCCGACTCACGTGGCATTTAATGTTTCACGTTTTGGCGATGGGTGGGTGATGTATGGGTGACGCAACGGGTGGTCCCGGACTGTAGCTTTGAATACGTCGAATCAAGCGAGAGGGTGTTATTCGTGGGAACTACGTTAGCGACATATTCAGCCTTTCGGTGAGCCCGTGTTTATGGCCTGATTGATTGGTTTAGTGATCTTCACCTGAGCCTGCATGGTCCCATTCATTTCGTCCGCTGTTGCCCATTTCGTCTCCCATTGTTCATATCACCCATTTCACTCATATCGGACATTTTTACCCCTAGGTTGCTCAAGCATGCGGTAGAACTCAAAAAATCGGTCATGTTGCTCAATATCGGCCCGACTCGAGGGGATGACGTTGCGGAAGTAGACAAGATTGAGGGGAAGAGTAGTGAAGTTTTGCGCGGAGCCGTACGCACGCTGAGATCGAAGTGCGTGATTCCGGTCATTGGGTTCGCTGGGTCTTGGGTGCTGACAGAACATCGCATGGTCCTTTTCACTTGTTCCATCTGGATGTTCTATTGTTTTTTCGCGTGGTGGGCGGTTAGATTGAGTGAAAACGAGGTAAAGATTGTGGACAGAATGTTGAGTAGTGGCGTTGTGGTCCCACCTCCTGAAGACGGTGAGGGTGGGGCGCCACGTACGGCTGGATAATTTCACGTTTGTCTATGCACAAGCGTGTCTGTAGGCTGGAATTGATTATAGACTCTAGCAGCATGGTCTAGAAAGGATGTTGTATATTTAGATATAGTAATACCCCCGGTCCACGCCTCGATCAACCTCACCTACTAGCGACAGTTACAGCTCCTTCGCACCCGCACCCTTGCCCAAGTTTCCTCGCGAACCGCTTTCCCCCTGTTGGGGGCCCTGTAATTTCATGTTCCACGTACTCCGCCAGCGTTCGTACTCGTGTTCCTTTCCTCCGTCGTTCCATAAGGCCCAACCATCTCGAATCCGAGCCCACCGAGCGATCGGGTTATTGAGGATCGCCGAGCGCACTTTAGCGATTGGACTAGTCGGAGAGCGCGTTGGGTAGAGCTCGGTTAGAAGGTAGTGTGATGTACCAGTACAAACCCCGATTATTGCTCCCCAAATTATTTGATGAGGCGTGTGATAAGTTAGATGGTATCTGCCGGGATGAAAGAGGGTTGGAATTAGTGGGCCGTGAAAAGCATTATGTAGGGTGAGCGGGGAAAATCACGCAACAATGGGAAGAATCTAGGGTCTGCACGAAAACAATTTGGGCAAGGCGGGTATTGTTTGGACATATATGTATGGTAGGATGAAATTAATCCGGGTGGCGGGAGACTTACCTCGAATAACACACAGCCGAGGCCCAAAGGAACGCGCCCAGGCATAATATAGTGCAATGAATTGTTTGTTCGAGTGGGGTATGGTTTGGGAACCGATGACGTGTCAAAAGATGCGTCACGAGGAAGGAGCTAAAATAGCCCATGTATTGGGAGTGGGATGAAGGAAAGCCGTACCCATCGCCGTGGCTTGCTGTTGATTGGGAGAAACGGAGTTGGATGAATGGCGAGGGGTTGGGTCGGGTGAAAGGAGCGGGTGAATGGGGGGCTTACTGTTTGGCCGATTTTCCTGCACAACTTCTTTGAGTATCCAGTTGAAGCCTTCGTTCGCAAGTTGACCAGCCCACATGTTGATGATAAGCAGTTCACGCGTGTAGACCGACAGTGACGCATAGCATGCCTAGTCATTTTAGTTCGTTTCCGAGCGAGAGTCGGGTTGGCAAGTCAGGCGGAGTCGAAGTACCGGTAGTGGCGACAAGAGACCCACCATAAGCAATATGGGACTGAGAGTAATTAGAGCCAAGCCGAGAGAGACATACGAGTCCGAGTCATCTGTCAAGCGTTTCAGACGTTAGGATCAGGCGAATATTTCGGGGAGAGCGGGAGCGGGAGCCGTACAAACGACGTGAGTCAGGGAGAGCGACGAGAGCGGTGCCGAAGGCTCTGAGGACATGTCGGGTTCTTTGAGTGGGACTGCAGTTTATATACAATTGAGGAGTCAAAGAATTCTATGATGGTCGGCAAGAGCGCGGTGTTGTTTGGCCCATCCAGTGCAAAGGACCCTGAGTCCGCCACCATTTGGCTCCGGGTCACTGCCTCGTGGTTATGAGCAGGCTGACCGCAATTTAACCACCACTCTGGGTTCGTCCCATGATAATTCCAAACACTGCAATTCGTTTGCGGGCCTTTAAATATGAAGGCTTT
>MU132263.1:96086-107497 GCA_015039395.1 Ceratobasidium sp. AG-I
GTGTAACACCGCGTTGGACGACGCCGAGTATGTGGGCAGCGGATTTCACGACTGTTTCTGCCCAGTCAAACCCTATTCGTCAGTTTCCCGTAAGAGCTGAGTCGAGCGCCGAGCAGTGTTTGCAGAGCCTCCAGCGATCTTCAAACGATCCCCACGTCTCCCAAAATTGGTCGATCATCTCTCTTGCAGAGTCAGTACGACGCTCTTGGATGGTATGTAAAAAGTTGCTGACCGGCTATTGAGCGTCGACCGAGTTAGGATTCTTGAAACATCAGTATGGTTTCGGTAGTAAGCTCTCGGGCTCTTTTGCAGTGATGCAGTAGCATAATGTATTTGGCTCGTTCCCATGTTCGGCCCATGAGGGTAATAAGATGAGAAGTCCGGAGTCGTATTCTATTAGACGTTGTGGTCTATGCTGTGCTCCATGAACGTAACGGTCAAACAGTCAAGACAATTGGTCTTGATCGTACTAAGTCTCATAGTACTAGGATGATGGGAATTTTACGGAAGAAAAAGCGCATATAACCCACTTACAAGAAGCGTAGACATCCTCTTAACAATCGAGGCCCAGGTATATGGAAATCGCATAAAATGAAACTCAAAACTTACTTTCCGAATTTGGCCCGATTTGTACGAGTTTCAATTATGGTGGTAGCATCACACTCGTACCGTCAGGCGATAGGCGCCCCTGATTCTCCCATTGCTGCGGTCTGACGCGCTCAGTTTTCGAGATCGGGACATCGCTAGACTGACTGCGGACTCGTGTATTAGATGACAGCTTACGAAATCGAAGCTAAACATATCCCAGTGGTACTAAAAATAGCTTTGCTCTTGAACTAAGAATATCTCTGCCCTGGAGAAGGCTGGATCCAGCCTCGGTTCCGTAAACTCGATCTCGTTATATAACTCTAACCGGCGGCTTTATGTCAATCGCAGGTGTATGGCGTCATAGTGGTTGATGAGAGACAGTAGAGACAGTTTGTACTCCGAATTATAAGACTATGCTCGCTTTTCACGCAATGGTCTCAGTGGGTTTGAGTACTTATATGCTCAAGCTGTCAACAAGGCTTGTTTTCTGCCCGAATACCCAGCTGAATTCGGTCCAGTGCAACACCTTCTATAGTACCCAGCCCCTGAAAACGGACTCATATTGCCTAATGTTCGAGCCCTGCCTAGACTATAAATACCACCTCGATCCCGCTATGATCCTTTTTGATCTTTCAGATGATTTTCATCTACCCCGCCCTCTCATTATCGGGCAGCCTAACGATCGCTGGGATCCGAGCACTCTGGGTGCCGATCGCTTACGAGATTTGCCACTCGACCCGATATCTGTGATTTAAGCTCGTGGTTATATTGGTATCGCCGTTTCACTTCGGGATGATAAGGGGTATAATTGCTGAGTAGGTTTGTACGAGTTTCAGATATATTAGCGCTTCCGAGGTCATAACATATCCAAACACCAGCCTCGTCCGCGTGCGCCTCCTAATTCACCCTTCGCACCTCAGCCAATCCCTTCCAAGAAAATTGCAAGGTGTTCGCCCAGTAAATCACGTGTATCATGAAACGAGCATATTGACATCAGATGAGACGGACAACCCAGTTCAGCCTCGACACTTTAACATTTTTCATGCATCTGACCGACGCCCAAAGGCTCGTGCGACCTAAACTGAACACAAACCACAACAGATCGACAGGTTCGCTAAGCATACAAGATATCCATACTCGAACTATCAAGCAACTGCGCGCACGACGCAAGGAGTTTACGGCGCAGGACCACGCCACTGGCTCAGTTCGCGGGACGGTTCGGACGGTTTTGAGCAGGGGGACGGCGTAGATCACGTATGTGATGTGTGCCAGGCTGGGGAGGGACGAGTCGAGTCGGGATGAGGTCGCGTCGCATGTGGGGATGGTGACGTATCTGGGGTGTTCCCGGTGGTCAGACGGTGTTGGGAGGAGAGGGTCGAGGATCGGCAGTGGGTTCGTGTTAGAGGTCGGTGGCGAGCGATAGAGTGGGCCGAGAACGGTATCTGCGCGAGTCTGAGAACTGCATCCCTATGCCGAAGTGAAACTGATGAGACGGCAGTACTATCGAGCATGACCGTACAGAGACCACTGAAACTGCCGTGCACACCAAGTTCTTCACTCCCCAACCACCTTCTACCCGCCCGGGCCGGCATCTTCCCCACTCTCACACATGTCGAGCCCACCAGCGCGGGCCCACCACACCCGCCTGACATGAGGCCAAAGCTCGGAGCAGAGGACCCTGTGCCGGGCATCCAAGTCACGTGCCACGTCGGCGCTCGGCGATCCACGGACGGGCCCGGGCAGCGAGGCTATATATCGACACTCGACCACCTCCAGCAGCGCCAAGTCCCTGCTTTGTTATTTTTGCACCTCTTTGATTACTTGGATATCACCGGCTGGGTTATTATGGGACGTAGAAAGATTGAGATTCTGCCTATTCAGGTGGGTGGATTGGGAGTTGGGAGGTGGTTGGAGGCTGATGTGCGGTGGTCGTTTTTGTTGGTTGTTTAGCATGACCGGAATCGGTCTGTGACGTTCTTGAAGGTGAGAGTCGAGTGCTCTGTCTTTGATAGGTGTTTGCGGTCATCCGCAGCACTCGCATCTCAGCTCGAACGAACTCGTCGCTAACTCCCCCCTCGTTCTTTCTCACAGCGCAAGAACGGGCTCTTCAAAAAGGCCTACGAACTGGGTGTGCTCTGCTCTGTCGACGTGGCCGTCATCATCTTCGGTGCGTTCCCATCCTCTCATTTCTTCATCCATGCCAAAAATACATCGACTAAAAATAGCCATGGGCGATCTCCCCCGTTCTTCTATTCATAGGTCACAACAACAAAGTGTACGAATACTGCTCGACCGACTCGGACTCGATCGTCCAGCGCAGGCTGCATGTGAGTTGCGTCTTGGTGTGACTTGGCGGTGCCTGACGACGTGTGTGTTGGCAGTACACGGGCGAGCGGGATGTGAAGACGCCGGCTGATTTTGGTGGGGACAAGGCGAATAATGACGAGGATGAGGACGGGAGCGACGATCCTGGTGGGTAGTGATGAGTACGAGTGTAGATTTAGAGCTGATCGTGTTATCAGTTCCGGCTGCTGGTGGATCACGGCAAGCTCTCGGCAATGGCAAATTCCCTACCAACGGCAAGAAACGTACCCGCGATGACGAACCTACTCACCTGGACTATACCGTAAGCTCATTCCGCTCGCTCATTAACACCAACTAACAATTGTCCAGTCCCCCGGCCATCTTCTCCATCTGCAACAACCGCCCCAATCCAGCTCCCGCACGACTCTGCCTAACATCTCATCCCTCGCCCGCGGCCCTCCACCCGTCTCCCTCCCCCTCCCACCCTACGCCAGCATCCAACCCCAACCGCACCACCACCAACATCAACACCAACCCTCCACCGCCGCACACTCCCACGACGCACTCATGGAGCGCGAACGCGAACGAGAACGCGAGCGCGAAGGCGCCCTCCGCCAACTCGGCCTCCAACACCTCCTCAACCAGAACCACGCACACAACCCAAACGCGCAAAACGCTAGCCAGTACCCACCGCATCCGAGTCATCCGTCGTTGGTCCCGAATTTGAATTTGGCGAGTTTGTTGCAGGCGCATCCGTTGTTGGGGTTAGGTGTTCCTGGGCTGAATTTGGGGCTTGGGGGGTTGTTGGGTGGGGCGGGATTGGGTGGGGGAGGAGGTGGTGGGGGGGGTGGAGGAGGTGGAGGGGCGCAGCAGGATTTGTTGGCGATGTTGAGTGCGAATGCTGCGAATGTGGGAGGAGGCAATGCGTTGTACTCGAATCCGCTGTTTTCGACTCTGTTCCCGAACCATCCTGGACTTAGCAGCGGCGACAATGGCGGAGGAGGAGGCGGTTCGCATTCGGCGTCCAACGGTGCTGGAGAGAACAAAGCCGAGCTGTGGCCTACGCTGGGCCGAAGCGAGAGTAATCCGGCGCCTGTATCGAGCGGAGGTGGAGGCGGGGGAACAGGCGATACCTCGTGGTTATCATTCCTAGGCACCTCACGCGGCTCACAACCTCCATCAGACGACGTCGACCTCTCCAGCCTCTTTCCCTTTGACCCATCAGGAGCCGGTAGCGCAATAGGCGTAGGCGCAGGCAGCGACATCGACGACGACGAGCGAGGGGGCAAGCGAGCTAAACGCTAGTATATGACTCTCACTACTCTATGCACATGCGGGGAAGAGGGTTTGGTATGGACTTGTACTTGTGCTTGTAATAGGTTTTGTTACGGTCTCTGGTGTCTTTATGTCTTGATCAATTGTTATATACGTTTATGTTTTATGAGTGCGAAAAGTACTGTACTGCGCGTTTATTTTTGGGTGTGTGTAAATTTAGAGCGCTTAGAGGGCGCTTAATTCGTGTCAATCTGCTTTGGGTCGAGATAAGATAAGATGGGTCATCTGTGTGTGTTTCATGGAACGTCGAGATATTTCAAGCAAATTTTCAGGCAAAGACGTGGGATAAAGTGGACCGACTATGAAAGTATAAGTATATGCATTTCTCGTGAGAGTGAGACAAGCATTGAAGTACTATTCGATAAATGTCATTGTATACGTGTCCCAGCTCCATTAGTTCCGGACAATTCGCAAGGCAACGAGGAATCAATAATTATCGTGCTTCGCATTGCGCCCTCGCACGTCACCGACGCTTAATTACGCCCCACATACGTACATTTACATTCCAATCCCATATGAAATCACGTGCCTCCCATGAGGATGACGTCAAGCAATGACGCGCGAGGGTCTCGCCTCGACGGTGACGCTGCTTACGTCGGACCCACACGTCGCCTCAGCCAGCATACAAAAGGCGCCGGGCACTAGGCCTGTCCTGCACTCACTCCTCGACTTCAGCACTCTAGTACTCTATCTTACTCTACTAAAACTCGAGATGTCCGCTGTTCCCAACTACCCCGAGCGCCCGTACGACGCCCACGCGACTGCCCAGGCGCCCCCTACTCAACCCAACCTCCATGGGTCGAACATCCACGGCACGACCAACTCGACGAGCACTGTGCCTGGAACGAACACCACCCCTGCAGATGCCAAGGCTCGTGCCCAGCAGCAAGCTGCTGCCGCCCAGGAGAAGGCCCGCCAGCTCGGCAACCAGGTACGTTCCGCTACCTTAATTCCCTCTTCCGCTCGGCGCTAACATTTGACACGTCATATTAGGTTGCGAGCCACCCTGCCGTTCAACAGGCTCAGGCCTCTGCGGCGGACTACCATGCGCGCGCCGACAAGGCGTTGTCGCAGTACCCTGCGATGAACACTCTCGAGCAGCGCACTGGTGTGCCCAAGACTTACCTTGCGGCGGGTGCTGCTGGTCTTATGACTTTGCTCGTGAGCGTCAATGCGCTTGCTGCTCCGGCTTCCAACCTCGTCGGATGGGGATTGCCCGCCTACCTGAGCATGAAGGCTATCGAGTCGCCTTCCGGTCGCGATGACGTCCAATGGTATGTCCCTTGTCTCTTAATCACATGCAACTTGTTATTAATTTTGATTTGTTATTAGGTTGACATACTGGGTCATCTTCGGCTTCCTCACCTACCTCGAGTCCTTCGCCCTCCGCATCGTCCTCTACTACTTCCCCTGGTACTTTGCCGCCAAGACCATCTTCGTCATCTGGCTCCAGCTCCCTCAGACCAAGGGCGCCGCCACCCTCTACCACGCCGCCATCCGCCCCTCAATCGACCGTGCGCGCGTCCAGGCTACTTCTCCTACCACCCGCTACCCCGCTACCAACTCTACTCAGACCGCGCCTACTCCTGCTGGGTATAACGTCGGAGTTGAGAAGGTCTACTAAATGCTGATGTGGAATGCGAAATGGACATGGTGCCTGGATGACTTGAGATTGCTTGCATATTATTGTATTGTTACGACTTGTCTAGTGTAGTCATATCTCGCAATGAACGACTTTTTTCATATTAGTTTGGTCGTGTGACGTGTGGGTCTGGGCCTTGGGTTTGTGGCTGTGCGAGAAGGGATTGGTCAGCGAGTCTGAGTGGGGACGACGGAGCCAATGAGATTGACGTGGTGTTCTCGCCTTTTCCTTGTCGACCTCGTTAGTGCACGTCAAGGATTCCGGTACAGCAGTATTTTTGGTTCGTACGTTTCTAGGGTATTTTTTGCTCAAAACTCCCGAGAACACTGATCCAGTTATTGAATGATTGTCTTGGGTGACATCGGGCAATTGGCGAAGAAGGGTGTAAGAGCCACACATCGGGAAACGGCCGTCCAATCATACATTCGATCATAGCTGAGATGCGCATATAATGAGGATCTATACGCAAATAATTACACAGTTTCAGCTCGAGGTTAGGGAATATCAAGGACAAAGCTTAGTTTTTACGGGATACCAAGATGGAGAGGTAAAGCGTGGAGGGTACGGCACCCAGCGCTAGCACAAAAAAATACAGGATATATCACAGTCACGCCAACAAAAAAACACAAGAAACTGTTCGAGCTCATAACAAGAGAGAGAAATGTGACACACGATATCACCTCCACAACGACGTTTTTAAGACGGCGTGGCTTGTGATTGAGCGGAAGCGGACCGGTGGACTAATCTGCCGTCTCCATGCTTCAGCTCCTTAACTTCTGACGTGGGGTCGTGCTTGGATGGTGGATCGCATATATGGCATACGCAATTGGGTGGCGGGTCGCATACGTGACATACGCAATGATTACCTGTACGAATCGTACTGACTTGTTAGCGTTCTGTATTAGAGAGAGTTGATCGGCTTACCACTTGGGGAGAATCGTGTCGCAACAGAGGACAGGACAAAATTGAGTATACCCCAGTATGCCATAAAGAGGGAAGCCGTTGCTACAAGTACATCTATGGCTAGATTTGTAGGCTGCTTCCATACCATTCTACGGCATATGTAGCGCGCGCTGAGTGAAGCTGGCTGGGGTGCGTACAGGGGTAAGCCGTAGCCAGTCAAATTGGCGAGAACCTGATCGACTGCATGGCTGTCAGGCCAATCAACGGTGGTGCCTTTATATTCGTCAAAGTTTGTCCGGAGCTTCGTGCGCATGACCTCCGTGTTGGTGAGTACGCTGTATGGAACGTCCACACCAAGATCGTAAAGCACCGCAGACCATAAGACTTGGACAAAGTTGTGCAATCTACGCTCTACTGTGATCCTAGGAGCTAGTGATTAATAAACTGCATTTTCGTCAGCAAAGGACTCACGTGTCGTTTGTGGTTGAATTGGAGCACGTTCTCTTGGGGGCATCATTGATGGAACTCCACGACCCAGAGTAGCGGCACAAACTGGATATGTTTCGGTATGCCGTAAGAACCGCACTGAAGTCGTCAGAGACATCTTCCGCGAATCTCTCTACCAGTTGGCCGGCTGATTGAGCCATACGTTTCGCGGTTGTCCGTTCGAGAGTATGCAAATCAGAGGAGCGGCCTACATAAGGCCGTAAATCCGGCCTAGGCAATAGAAACGCTCTAGCACTCCGGCCCGACCGAAATGGCATGTCATTTTTGAAATTGGCAATCAGCCCAATGCTCCCTGGAAGGGTACAATTAATAGTTCCCTTGAACGGTTAATCAAGTGAGTTTTCTATTTACCCTAGCTGTCACGTACGTACCTCGGCTTGAGCTCGCGATAGACTGTAGTCAGTTGAAGCATAGATGCTTGAAATAGTGCAAGTATCAAAGGGGGAGCCGTTGTAAGCCCATGTAAAAAGTGCTTCTTCAGTCTCTGTGACGGTCATGCTCTCGATGGTGTATGTGAATAGGCCATTCTGTCCGGGTCCAATCATAACTAAATAATCAGCGCATCTTGAGTATGTGTAGCACCTACCTGAGTTTTGTAATCTCCCCCAGATACTAGCGTTGTGGGGTCGCATTCAAGAGTACGGTTTACTACGAGAAAAAGCATTAGACTATATGTTATTGAACGACACTGGTACGATCTACTGACGAGCTTTCTTGAGGTTCATGCGATCCAACATTGGGGGATCCTCTGATGGTTCAAACGTCGCTGAGAAAAATGGTGTGGAGGTCAATCCTACAGTAGCCACTGGGCTTGACTATGAGTAGGTACTGCGGCAGACTACGGTTCATACTCACAGTTCAGTATGACTAACACAACAAGAACGAATGTAGACAACACCAAAATGAGCGGCGTCGTATACGACCATGGATAAGATCTACGCAGAGGGTGAGATACGTCAATGCCGATAAAATAAGCTCGGGGCGTTGGTGTTAACCCCACCGTTTAATTGGATATTCAAAAAAACCCTTTGGTTCAGCCATGTGTGTAAAGTATCGACTACTGAGAGAAGGGCACTGGAGAGGGGCTAAGGTTACCCTGGTCTTGAATATGCCTGAGCGCCTTTAAGCGAAATAACACGCCGAATTCATGTGGATGAATGCGTGGTGATAGCACGTTCTTTACCACAATGACGGTTGGCGTTTCGGGGGGAGAGGGGGGTGGTGTTAGATAATTCTCGTGATTGCTCATCCCCGAATAGGCCCGAGAGTTGACAGGTTCCATGAAGCGCTGTGAGGAACAATAGCTTTCTTGACAGGATCTACAGTATCGCTGGATCGCTCCACATTCAGCTTTTCAAATTGAACTTGTGCCCCTATGCAATGTTTTCTTGGCAGTGGAGCCATTTAATTTGCAAAACCACTACGGAAGCTCCCGCCAATTAAGATTTTTCCATTTCTCGACAAATCTTACGTCAGACCTTACGCAAAGCACCTCATGTATGCGGCGCTCTACCGGATGTTGTATAAGTGTAATCGGTTTAGAATTATATGGGCTAGATTTGGCCTCGACCACACTTGAAAGTGTCCTGGCTTGGGCGCCCAAGCACTCCTAAGCAACACGTGGGTGTACCTCGCGGCGGAAGCGGTGGCGCTAATCAGGCCCAAATGTGGTATAGTATTTTGTATTCAAGATCAGTGTTGCGTTATGTGATACTGTTGCATTACATTCTAGATAACTGCAGGTTTTTATTTTTATTTTGGGTTGGCGTAGGAATTCATCTCCAACTTCTGCATCCGCCTCGAGTCCTTCGCCCTTCGTATCATCCTCTACTACTTCTCCTAGTACTTCGCCTCCAAGACCATCTTCGTCATATGGCTCCGGCTTCCCTAGACAAAGGGCGCCGCTACCCTCTACCACGCCGCCATCCGTCCTTCGATCGACCGTGCGCGTGTGCAGGCTACTTCTACTACCACCCGTTACCCCGCTACCAGCTCTACTCAGACTGCGCCGACTTCTGCTGGGTATAACGTCGGTGTTGAGAAGTTTTACTAAATGTTGATGGTGAATGCGAAATGAACAAAGTGTCTTAATGACTTGTGATTGCTTGCATATTATTATATTGTTGCGACTTGTCTAGCGTAGTCATATCTCACAGTGAACGATTTTTCATATTGTATTTGGTCGTGTGACGTTTGGGTCTGGGCCTCGGGCTCGTCGCTGTGAAGAAAAATCGGTCAGGAGGACCGGCGCTTCCGAGGCTTTCCTGTGGGCGTCTAGGGAATTTCACCGCTAATTTATTAGGGTCTCCTGCAAAGATCGACCGATGCTCTTGCCTACGCATCTCAGCATAGTCGGTGCGGTTTGAGGGTCCTACCAAGGATCGTGTAAATGTTCCATTGAAGGTATGGTATTTAGTTACTCGGACAGAATTAGTATATATGCGTGGTATACAGAGAGCAGATAAAACCGACATCATATCTAGTATAGAGACGCACAAGTCTTTCAAGCCGGTCCAAAAGCCTCGACGGTTTATTTGAATTCCTTCATAAGAAGAGATAAGCAATACGAATCAGCTCAACACGGACAATTTATGGCGTGGGCTCTGGATTCGTGGGCACATACTCGTATGAAGCTCCGTTATCCAGTGACCGAAGCACATGGGTCTCGGATGTGGAGGTCATATGCTGCGGCAGTCCGTTACAGTTGGTACACACGCAATAGTTGCCTAGTGCATAGACCGTGAACCTGTGAGTAGAGTGACTAACGAAGAACCGAGGGGCGTACCGTGTGGGGAAGCTCTTGTCGCCAAAGATTGTAGTGCGCAGTTAAGTATACCCCAGTATGCCATAAAAAGCGAGACGGTTGCGACGAGGACGTCTATGAAGAGGTTGTATGGCTGTTTCCATGTCATACTGCGGCAAATGTATTGTGCGAGAAACTGGACCGGCTTTGGTTCCTCGAGTGGTAGACCGTATCTAGTCATATTACTGAAAACTTGATAGGCATGGAAATTATCGAGAACCGTTGTAGTGTTGAATTGTGCCATGGCGTCAGAGTTTGGTTGAAGTGTCTGGCGCAGCAGCTCAGGGTTGCTGAGTAGGCTATACCGGGGGTTGAGAATGCCAAGGTCTGAAAAGAGTGCTGACCGTAAGATATGGAGATAGATTATCTCTAAATATATTCCATGGTCTCTGCGAGCTGTGAGCACATTGGATAGATCGTTGCGAAGGAAAACTTACAGTTCAGGCATGGGCAAATCAATGTTGCATCGCAACCAGTACGGAATGCGTTCGTATGAATTCACTTCAACACGAAAGGGGCACAGC
Source organism: Ceratobasidium sp. AG-I (assembly GCA_015039395.1). Taxonomy (NCBI): domain Eukaryota; kingdom Fungi; phylum Basidiomycota; class Agaricomycetes; order Cantharellales; family Ceratobasidiaceae; genus Ceratobasidium; species Ceratobasidium sp. AG-I. The sequence continues at coordinate 106,693 of MU132263.1, forward strand.
TGGAACGTGCTGTTCAAACTTCTGAAAACATGAACAAAGTTCCGTTCAGCGTCTAATCCAACCTGCCACACTAGATGGTTAGTTATTCGAGCCATCTGGTTATAAGGCTGGGTTTTGAGTTCCCCATTGGGTTTTTCCGTGCTGAGACTAACGCTAAAACTAACGCCTCCTGAAAAGGTGCACTCCATGATTGCCTAAAGGGTGTTTAGAATGAGTCTGATGTTCCCCTAAGTATGTGCCTGCGTACCGCGAGTGTGAATTCTTCTTGAACACTGCCGCCAGTAGCCCAAAGAATAACGCTGGGGCAAGATTCAATGGCCTGGCCTTCGTAGGTTAGCGTATAGTTCCTCCGATCAGTATCCGTGAAAAGATTCCCTATAGTGTAGGGAAATAGGCCGTTCTAGCTAGGCCAATCACTGAAATCAATGAACTTCCTACTCAAGTTGTACGTTTTACCTACCTGGGTTCTGTACGTTGCACCAGATACTAGCGTCCCAGGTTCGCAGCTACGGGTGTCCACTAAACTCAGACGGTATCAAATAATCTACTGCCAAGCGGCGTTATAGCGCTTTGCAAAAAGGCATGCAATCGGCGCTTCTGAAATTGATTAATCCCCCCCTGGTACAAGAGGGATATCTCCACCAAAACTAAGTATTTCGAGCTGAAACAAGTTGCGCCGAGGTCGCGCTGCCGATACGCAGGGCTCCAGACACTTTAGACTGTAAGAATCGGAACTCGTGAAAACCCCCTATCTGCCCCGAGGGCATTTCTGCTGTAAATACTATACAAAATGAAACGGAGAAGC
>MU132264.1:9285-23549 GCA_015039395.1 Ceratobasidium sp. AG-I
TACAGCGCCCGTAGGAAGTGACTGTTGAACGTGGATCCTCGGTCCGATATCGTGCGTTTGGGAAGACCGTGCAACCTCCAGACTTCGCGAATGAATATCTCGGCGAGTTGTTCGGCATTAACTGATTCGTTGCACGGGATAAAATGTGCCTGGCGGGAAAAGCGATCCACCACCACAAGGATACTGTCGTAACCCTGTGACAACGGGAGCTTGACGATGAAGTCGTAGTTGATCTCCTCCCATGGTTTCTCCGGCAGCGCAGGGGCTTTTCCGGGTATCGAAACCTTGTGACCTTTGCTTCTTTGACATATCTCGCATGACTCAACGAATTGGTTTACGCTTTATCGAAGACCCGACCAGTAGTAGGACCGTGCAATGAGATCAAGAGTGCGGGCTTGTCCTTGGTGTCCCGCTGTTGGGGAGTCGTGATGTTGTTCCAGCAGGCGTAGCCTGATTTCGCTATCGTCCGGAACCACGATTTTTCCCTCCCTCCATAGTAACTCGTCCGTCCATTCGTAAATATCTAGCTTCTTTCTAACTGATGGTGGGAGAGCACCCTTTCCTTTGACGCTGGCTATAAGGGTCTCGAGTGACTCGTCGTCCTCCTGCGCGTCACGAATTAACGATATGACATCGGAAGCAAGTTCAGCCTTAAAACCTCGGAATCGTTCTTCTTCAAGCATGACTTGCTTTGGGTTAGGGACGTCCACATGGTCGCTTCGTCTAGACAAGGCGTCGGGTTTGTCGGACATCTTCCCGGGCCGGTAGACAATGTGGAAGTTGAAAGAGGCAATGAATTGGTACCATCGTGCGTGCCTCCGGTTGAATTCCCTTGCGTCCTTCCAATACTCCAGATTTCGATGATCGGTATACACAGTGATAGGGTGTTCCATGTACTCAAGGAATAGCCGCCAATGTTCGAATGCCACAAGAATGGCCAGTAACTCTTTGTCGTGTGTATCGTAATTCCGTTGTGCGGCGTTGAAACTTTGGGACATAAATGCGATAGGATGATAATACCCGTCCGTCCCCTTCTGACTGAGGATTGCGCCCATCGCTACTCCGGAGGCATCAGTCTCAAGTACGTAGGGTAAGCCGGGATTCGGGTGAACTAGCACTGGATCTTTCGTAATTTCGGCCTTGATTCCGTCGAACGCTCGTTGTTGGTCCTTTCCCCATACCCATGGCACGTTTTTTCCCGTAAGTGACGTGAGTGGTTTTGTTATACTGCTGAAGTTCTGCACGAAGCGACGGTAGAAGTTCGCGAATCCCAGGAACGCTTGTAGCTCCTTAATCCTCCGTGGCTCCTTCCATTCCAGCACCGCCTTGATTTTCTCCTTTTCCATAGAGACCCCTTCAGGGCTAATAACGATCCCGATATACGTAACGCTGGTGACGTAGAAGTAGCACTTCGATAATTTGAGGAAAAGATGATTCTCTTGTAGTCTCCGCAGGACCTCTCGGACGTGTTTGGTGTGTTCTTCGCGATCTCTAGAGTATATGAGGATGTCGTCGAGATAAACTACCACATAGACGTCGATTAAGTCTCGGAAGATGTGGTTCATGAACCGCTGGAAGATTGCCGGAGCGTTCTTGAGTCCGAAAGGCATAACAGTGTACTCGTAGAAGTCGTTCTTGTTCCGGAAGGCTGTCTTCCATTCGTCTCCTTTCCTGATGCGTATGTTATTGAAACCCTGCCGTAGGTCCAACTTTGAGTAGATTTTGGCTTCTCGAACTTTCTCCAGGAGGTCGACCTGTGAGGGGAGGGGAAATTGATCGCTTTTGGTGATTTCGTTGATTTTGCGGTAATCCGTGACGAGCCTGCTCCCTCCATCCGCTTTTGGAACGTAGAAGACTCCTGCCGCTACCTTTGATGTCGAGGGTCGGAGCTTCCCCTGATCCATTTGTGTCTTGAGTTCCTTTGCAAACTGGAGCGAGTTACTGTCGGACATGGGGAATGGTCTGGCCGGCCGAGGTAAGACTGCGTCTTCCTTGAATTCGATGGCGCAGTCAAATCCTTCCCGGTGTGGGGGCAAAGCCGCAAACAATTCCTCGTCGAAGACGTCCCTGTAGTCCGTGAATTCGTCGGGAATTTGTGTTATTGTATTTCCAAGTGTAGCGGCTTTTCCCTCCGTAGAGTCCAAAGGAAACGCAATAGTGAGGGTGTCCCACTGGATGGCGGGTTTCGTTTCCTTGAGCCAGGACATCCCAAGTATGGCCTGGACGTCTCCTAACGACATGATGTAGAATCTTTGTTTAAAGGTATGGCCCGCGATATTGATACGTAGAATCGCCTTGTGCGTGATTGCGTTCTTGATTTCTTTTCCGTCTATGGCGATGACGGAACGAGTTTTGTGGAGCGGAATAAGGGGGATGTTGTTCGCTTCTGCGAAACGGGTATCCAGGAAGTTGCGAGAGGAGCCGGAGTCGATGAGAGTTTTGACATTTTCCGTGATTCCTTCGACCGTTGTATACCAGATGGGGGCATTGTTCGACATTTTTAGGTAGTATACAAGGTTTTTGGAACTCGGGGCGCAGTCTGACACGGAGGCAGAAGGCCCTAGGCGTTTTCCGACTCGGACGTGTCTCCTTCTACCTCCTCGACTGTTCCCTGCTTGCCTGTCGTGGCTTTTGGGGTGTATTTGTTGCTGAGGTATTTGTCCGGGCATTCGGCCTTCTGATGTCTGTTACTGCCGCATCGATAACAGCGGCGTTCCTTGTTGCGTAGGGCGATTTCCTGTTCGGAGACCCAATCTTTGGTCCCAAATCGTTTCGGCTTCCTGTCGTCCTCCGTGTTGGCAGCTTTTCCTGAGAACGTCCTTTTGCTTGTGTTCGCTTCCTGTCCCTTCCTTCCCTCGTATAGCACGTCGTCTGTCTTGACGGCGTGTTCGATCCATTCGTCTAGTGACATGGCATCGGTGTCTATTCCAGACAGCGAGAGTTTGAGGAGTTCGTTTCGGACGTGTGGCTTTAGGTTACGGACAAAGACATCGATAAGCGGTCGCTCTGGCCAGTCGAGCTCTTGTGCAATGATCCGGAAGGCAGTGGCGTACTGTTGGGCTGAGCCTTTTTGGGTGAGTTCCTGGATGTCGTTTATAGCTTTGTTGCGTTTGTTCGGGTTGCCAAATGCGGTGTTGAAGGCCCGATGCATCGCTTCCCAGGACGCTAAAGGTCCAGTCCAGTCGTCTGCTCGAATCCGTTGTAGTAATGATTTGGCCCAGATCGAGGCATTGGTTCCCTCCTTCATGTTTGAAAGGAGTCTCTTGATTCTTCGCCTGTCGTCGCTATAGATCGTAGGATACTCGTCAAAGAACATTTCGAGGCACAGCATGAAGGTCTCCGCCTCGCTTCCCTTTTTTCCGCTAAACGGTTCCGGGCATTTCTGCCTGGCGTCCTTGGGGATGTGGATTTCCTCGTCCTCTCGTCCTGGGGGTAACCTTCGTGGTGACGGGATCCTTTGTACGGGACTGGGTCGGCGAGGAGAGGGTATTCCCCTAATGGAGCGCCTTGATTCCGGACGGAGAATGTCTCTTCGGGTGGAGTGTCCCTGGGGGTTGAAACCTCCTTGCGCTTGTAGCTGTTCGTGTAGTCCTCCTACTTCTTCTTGTATAAGGATGTTAAGATTTGCCAGACGCTCGTTGAAGTGGTCCATGTTGTCCAATATCCGCCGTATGTTTTCTCCCTGCTCTTGTTGGACTCGTTCTATGTGCTGGATATTGTTGAGTAGGCCGCGAATCTGGTTGCTGATGTATCCGACCTCTGTGCGAGTCTGCTGGCCATTTCCCCTGATGAGGGTGAGCTCGTTGTTTGCGTTCTGCTCGATTTCGTTCAACCGGGCAATGCGGTCCATGGCTTCTGCTACTGTGCGTTGCACGGCCTGGACTGAGCGGTTTGTTTCCGCAAGGGGCATAAGTCTAGCTCCTAGCTCCTGGCGTAGATTATCCTCTATTTGCCTAAGCATAAATGCATAAAGATTTGCGTTCCCCTGTCCTCCCTGCTGTGGATTGAAAACTGAGGTTTGCCGTGAAGGTGGTTCGATTTGGGAGTGTGCTCGGCTGTCGCCATAACCTGGTTCGGAAGGGGGAATGTCGACGATGAAGGGCGAACGCAGGCTTATAATGCTTTGTGCTGATACCGTGGTTGGTGGACCGACCATGCGTGCTCCTGGATAACCTTGTACTGGACGATTGATGTGTGTACCTGTTAACGGGTGTATGGCAACGGTTGACCCCTCGTTTGACGGTGGTAGGTCTACCTGAGAAGGTTGGGCAAATATCGGTATAGAGCGTTGGGCTGGGCGCGGCGAGGTTGGCAGGACAGACATGTCTCCTGGCTCCGGCTGACGTATGGTTGGTTCATCTGGGTCAGTCACGACTTCGATGGTGGTTCGGTGGCTAGGGCCTGCCTGATCCTGAGATGTGTTGTATGCTCCTGGGACGGCTAGCGGAGGGATAATCCTCTGTGCGGTGGGTGACGCGATGGGGCCCGAGTCGACCCGGGTAATTGCGATTTCTGGCGTTCGGATGGACTGTGCGCGGGAAGCAGTTCGGTACTGTTCGTTGATGCGTTCTGGTCCTGTCTGCAGGGAGTGTCGGCTAGCGCGAGACGGTTGTTGGCGGGAAGCGGACATGGTGTAGGAGTTACGCCACGAGATAGCGACGATGAGCGAATTGTGCCACTAGATACGGAAAAAAGCTTGCTCTACAATGTCACAACCTCTTCTAAGATGTTACGGATGTGTAGTAGACTGGCAACGGCGGACGTATCGAGTGGCGACGGCGAGTGATATAGATGAACGAGTCGAGCGAAGGGACTGGCGACGTCGATAAGACGGTTGTCTTAGGTAGGCTTGTAAAGGACGCTAGGGGCTGAAGAGCCTAATAGAAAAGGGTAAACGACGAGTGTAGAGCAAGCTGGGTAAACCAGGCTTGCTCAGGCTCGAATATATAGGCAAAGGGCGTACAGCCCAGACAAAACAAGAGCGTACATCGAGTCAGACCCGCACAGCATAAGGCATGTGGCGAGTCATACAGAACGAGGCAGCGTCTGACGAGTGCGCAGTGCGAGTCAGACAGAAGAAAGCACAGCCAAAGAGGTGACTCAGGTCATGAGCCACGAGAAAGAGGGAACAAGCCACGAGAGAATAGGGTGGGTCATGACACCAATCAGGCCGGTGCTCCTGAGCACATGACTGGTGCTCCTGAGTGCTCCTACATGCTCCTGAGAGCACATCATGGGCTCCTGACAGCCCCGGATAGGGGGGAGTGTCTCAGCGTGCTCCTTTGCTCCAGAGCGCTCCAGAGCACTCTGGAACTTAGGGGGATTTTGTTGAGAAGAGACAGCAAAATAAAACCTCAGTCTTGACAGGAACACGAGACATACAAAGGAAAAGCGTACAATTGGAAGTATACTAATGCCAACCTTTCATCCAAAAACAATGAAAGGGTAAGACCCGCCGCGTCCCAAGTCGAAAGCGAACGTGAACGGCTCGACGAATGGAGCGGCGCCGTTTGGAAAAGCTCAAAGCTCGCGCCGCCCGGATACGAAAATAAACCCGCAGCCCTGGGTCTTCTTCCCAGTATTCGACGCTCAGACCAGCTATCCCGCTTTGTCGCTACACCTGTCCACACTTTGCTCTCCACGCAACTCAGTACTGTGTCAAACCAAGTATCGTGGGACCAGTCTTTGGTGAACAGGTCCCTCGAGAAATTGTCGAGCAGCATGGGTACCAGTCGACCCACAAACCGAGCTGATATAGCAGATGGCCCCTATGGTGGAGTTGAAGTATCTCAGTGAAGAGAGCGTGTGCTAGCATAGGTTTGTGAACCATAAAGAGGCTTCAAGACGCTAGAAGACAAAGCGAGCGAAGTATGTCAACTTTGGCTCACGCTAGAGATGGCGGCCACCCCCCAGGCTAGACAAGACCACGCGAAAAAAATGCCTCCCCAGTCTGCCGATCGTCCGGGTATCTCAATAAACCACAAGAAGCAGATTTCCTAGACCAGGACGTATGATAAAATGATTGGCAAAAGTGTGAACAAATGAAGCGGTGATGTGGATGGTGGGAAGGCCGGTGCTAGGGAGGGATTCGAGAAGAGAAGGGAGAGAAACGAGGAGATTGTTGTAACACGATATGTACACGTATATGCGTCTTATACTATGTGCACTATATACGTGTAAGTTGCCTTATCTGTTAATGACCTTACGTGTATGCTACGTGTCTGAATGGTTACTACATGTATATAAAGAGCCTGTGGCTCGTCTGCTATATACATCTTGTCTATAGTGTCTAAACTAGTTCCCCCACTGTGTTGTACGCACTAAGAAGCCTTGAGTATCGAAGGGTTTTCGATTAAACCTCAACAGGTTATGAGCCCCAAATAAGCTCACCTTGGAACTAAGATTTAAGATCATTTTTGTTAATAACTGCCCGCCGTGTCTTCACACTCGTCGAACACTCAGTTCCCGACACCACCGGCTTTGCCTAGCCTACCAGCACTACCACTATCATCGCCTGAACCGTCCGATCAGTCATCTGACGGCTTACAACCTGATTTCGCTGATCCCGAACCTACTGGAGCAGTTCAGGTCCCGTGCTCTGAGACATCGACCCCTGAATCACTCGAATTCCTTCGAGAAGTCCGAAATAGCCTTCCCATCACCGATAATCTACATTGGGAGATCTATCAAGCGCTACAGAACTATCATCAATTGTACGCTATCCCCAGGGCAGAAGGACTAGCCCTTGAAACAGGAAACCGCGCTGAAAGAGCCTGATTAATCGAAGAATATCGAAATAGGAGTTTAGCTGAAGGTTTAGCTGAGTACCCGAGTCCCCCAGCAACTCCAATCAACGTCACATACCAAACTTGGTACATCCCCTGTATCTTCTACGGCAAGATGGCCACTATTTCAGACAACGCGTTTAAGATCACTTCGCTTAAAGGACGCGAGAATTACCCGGTTTGGCGCATACAAATGCAAGACATGTACGAAGAAACAGAACTATGGTCTTTTATACAAGGAGACAACACAATCGAACCGACAATACGTACGACAGTAGCCGCTGGCGCAGCGACCCCAAATGGAACGATTTCCGTTGCAGGATTACCTGCCGTCACTCAGAACAACATCGACACCTGGCGTAAGAAGACTAAACAAGCCCTGAGCCTTTTGCACCGACGCATAGAGGCCGCTCCGATGACCCACGTAGCACGCTGCACGACAGCTGCACAAGCATGGAACGCATTACGCAGGGTCTATGAGACAATCGGAGCTGCAGCTATGACCCTATTAGGAAATTGTTTCACTGGCTCGCGCATGGCTGAAGGCGACAGCCTCGAAGAACACATCAAGAACATAAGAATCATATTCGATGAACTCAATATAGCACTGATGTTGGAGGGATCTCATCATATCACCGAACTTGAATTTATCCGGCAATTGCTTGCGTCGCTACCGGAATCCTGGCAATACTTAGTTTCAGTACTCGATCAAACGCCAAAAACAGGCGACACAGATGGCATTCAATTATCAGCAGATCTACAATCGAGACTACTAGCTGAATATCAGTGCCGCAAAGCATTGACAGGCGAAAGCGCCAATTATTTGCGCAGCTTTGGCAATCGAGGGCGCCAGCCTCGCGCCGATGATCGCCTCAGCATCACGTGCCACAATTGTGGCCTCACCGGTCATATTAAGCGTGAATGCCGCAAGCCCGGAGGAGGAGCTTTCCGAGGAAACGGCAATAGTAATGGAGGTCGCAGCAATGCAAGCTGAGGCCGCAGAGGACAAAATAACAACAATCAAAATTGGAATAATCAAGGCGCATGGAATCAGAACAATCGCTATAACGGGAATAACAACAGGAATCGCGAGAACAATGGCCATAATAATCAACACCAGCCCGAGCATGGCCATTACGCTGGCTTTGAAGGCCCACACATGGTGTTCTCTCTTCGCATAGAGAATGGAACACCCCTAATCGCTATTCCAAGTCCTATAACACCGGCGCCACGCATATTAACCGATTTAACAACGGTAAACGTGCCTGTATGCGATACTCCACCCGAAGCAATATACTCATTTGGCACCCCTGATGCCTGGATACTCGACTCTGGCGCATCCTGCCACATTACAAACCGACGCGAACACTTAATCAACTTTGTACCTATCGAATCATCAGTAATCGGCATTGGCGGAACAGCCGATATCACCGGATGCGGAAATCTCACGCTACAGCTTGGTACTAGTGTACCTAGCGTCGAAGACGGCATATACGCGTCCCGGAACTTCAAGAATTCGATCACGCTTCAAAAAGTCATGTTAGTCGCGTCGTCCCCAGTAAGGCTGTCGGGCGGGAAACCCGCACGCGGGAATACCGGCGTTTGCGGGCACAAATACCCGCAAATACCCGCGTGCGAGCAGCGGGTGCGGGTGCGGGTTGGCCATTTGCGGCGCGGGTTTCCCGCAAATCCTCGGCGGGTTACCCGCACTTAAGCACCAATGTACCGGCTATTTCTCGCAAAACATTTGGGCCAGATCCATAAGTAAACGCACGAGATCGTGCAACTTTACTGCTCGAAGGGGGATTTGAGGTGCACACTGGGCGGAATGGGTGTACCCAAAACCCATCACAATCTCTCGATTAAGGGCTCATTAAATGCGCAAAAACCAGGGCTCTTAGAATATATATAACACTTGCTCAAAATAAATTACTAAGGGGTAGGAATACCTGTTCTACACATGAGGGGAAAATTACCCCTGAAAAGCGCCACAAGCACTAAGCAATTGCACCAGGGGAATGTTGCTCCCCTGTTGGTTTTATATTCTATCATGCTGTAGCAACTTATATACAAAATCACAGCTCATTTGGGCCACTTGAAGATGTTTAAACAGGGAACAGAGTGAGAATAGGGGCCAAAAATCGCCTAAATCCCCCTCTACAGCCTAACTAAGACAGCTATGAAAAAGTCCAATGAGTACATTCTGTTCAGAATGTTTTATTACCATAGTTCGCTACTTCAGAGTGCATCTGACACTGGAAGTAGGTGAATCATACAAGGGGGGTTTGCTAAAAGTGCCTGGGCACACTTGGGCTTTGAGTCTCTTCAGTTCATATGAGTCCTGAAGGGCTATAGATGAGATTTTTGGTACAGTGGGGTTATCAAACATTTTGATTAATCTCTATGATTTACATTTGCTTCAACATCCATAGCTATCTTGCCAGTGCAAGAGCAGGGGGATAGGGGGTTGGTTCCCCCCTGTCATTGAATAGCAAAAGCTTCTGTTGATTGTATTGCTACCAAACTACATATATAGCTTCTAGCATAGCTATAGCAGCCTTTCGCTACTTTAGATCATTCAAAACCAGCTTCATTAGACTTCAGTGATGTCTGCGATAGTTATAGATTATTCTCTTAATGTATTTTCGATAATTCTCCACCTAAACAAATTATTTTCACTAGCGTAAAAGTAGATTCAGACTCAGTGGGATTATGCGCATTTAATGAGCTATAGAGCATCCTGATGTGATGGGATTTGAGGTCGGTCATTTTGACCTTCGTAGGCTCTGCGCCCCCTCGCAGCCTTTGCAGACACGCTGGTGGTCTGGGGGCATGCGGGAATGCCCGCAAAGTGCCAGAAGTGCCAGAATGGCGGGCACATGCGGGTAATTCCCGCTTCCCGCGTGCGGGCGCGAGCGCCGGTGCGGGTTGGGCGTTTTGGCGCCGGTTTCCCGCGTGCGGGCGCGGGAATTGCCGGAATTTCCCGCCCGACAGCCTTATATTTGTCCAATCAACAGTTGATCAAGGCCCAATCTAAGCCTTGACGACCCGACCACCCTCTAACTAAAACCGGGTGAAGTGCTGTGTTTTAGGCTCTCCTAGCTCCGGATTCCTCTATCCACCAAGCTCTACTCGCGCGTGCTTGTACTAGCTTGGATATTTCTATCAACGGCATTGAAAACGACAGCAGGTCTGGCGAAGTGGATGGTCTGGTCACCCAGTACTAAATTTGAAGGCGACGGATCACTCTTCTATTTCGTTGCAAGGTGCGGCCATTTCGTGCTCGGCCTCTCACATCCCTGGCGAGCTGGTGGAACGAAAACATGTCGATTGTGGTCCCTCCCAGCCATTGCTGGCCCAGCCTTTCGCTGCTCGCAATCTCTGTTTAGGTTCAATCGAAAACCTTTCGATACTCAAGGCTTCTTAGTGCGTACAACGCAGTGGGGGAACTAGTTTAGACACTATAGACAAGAAGTAAATAGCAGACGAGCCGTAGGCTCTTTATATACATGTAGTAATCATTCAGACACGTAGCATACACGTAAGGTCATTAACAGATAAGGCAACTTACACGTATATAGTACACGTAGTATAAGACACATATACGTGTACATATTGTGTTACAACACTCCCCCTCAATGAGCCAAGCGATTGAAAGCCATAGCCAAGTCAGATTCATAAAGCGAGAAAGGAAACCCGTACCCAAGAGTGTATTGGGAGTTCTCGTGATTGATCCCAAGGTACGAGTTCGCGAGGTACCAATGTTGTGGGTAAGCGAGTGGCTTTGTAAGCGCATCGGCGAGATTGTCCTTCGTAGGAACGTAACCTAGACTATAAAGGTTCTTGTTGTGATAATCGCGCACAAAGTGATATTTGATATCGATGTGTTTAGCACGTGAGCGATGCGTAGGGTTCTGGACATAGTCGATAGTCGCTTGATTGTCGATAAGGACAGTAGAGGGGTTAGAGACGTCAACTTTCAAGCCTTTAAGGAAGTTGCGTAGCCAGAGAGTTTCGGATACAGCGCGAGCGAGCGCATAGAACTCGGCTTCCATTGTAGATGATGAAACGGAGTCTTGACGGCTGGAGCACCAAGCAATTGGGCCTCCCCCTAACATGATAATAGCGCCGCCAATGGATTTGCGATCGTACTGTTGATCGAAATCGGAGTCCGTGTAAGTTACTTCCTGAAAAGGGCCGTTACCGTTGTAATGGATGCCTATATGCGCGGTACCAGCGATGTACCGGAATACTCGTTTAATAACATTGATGTGCGAGTCGTCGTAGCAGCCGGAGAATCGTGCTAGAAGGCATACTACGAACATAATATCGGGTCCTATGGTACGTGCGAGCCAAAGTAATCGCCCTATCATAGTGGAATAACCATAGTCCTTGCGAGGATTTTCTGCGGGCATGAGGATCTGATTGTCGTGCGCCATGGGTGAATGCGCGAATTTGGCTGATGTAAGACCTGCGAGTGCGACAATATTCTTTATGTACTTTTCCATCGTAAGTGCGAGGTGGCGACGAGGGCGATCGCGAGTAATCATCATTCCTAAAAAGGTTTCCGCTTCGCCTAAGTCGCGACAGTCGAATTGTGCCATAATCTCGTTCTTAGCTTGATCGACGTATCCCTTATCTGTGCACACTAGGAAGTCGTCGACATAGCATACAAGGAGGCAAAGGTAGCCATCCTGCTGTCGACGAAAGACTGAAAGGTCGGCGGGGTTTTGCTCGTATCCTAGCGCTGCAAGTTTCTCATTACGGAATTTCTCCCATAGAAAGCCGGACTGATGCGCGCCATAGAGTGCTTTATTTAGTTTCATAACTGTGCTACCTCCCTTGCCAAAACCCTCGGGGTATTCGACGTAAAGGGGACGGTCGATAGGAGCGTGCGTATAAGCGCCGTGGACGTCGATCACGTGACAGTCCATGTTGCTGTGGCAGACGTAGCATAGAATGACGCGTACGGAGTTCATGTCGGGCGTATTGCTAGTAATATCGTTGAAGGATTTGCCGGGGATTTGCTGATTGCCTAGGATGACTAAGCGGGCCTTGTAGCGTAAGATTTGGCCCAGTTGGTCCAGTTTCAGCTTTGTTATAAACATCGATCCAAGTATCTGTTCGCCTCGCAGTACGTTATTGTAAGGGTTAGGCAATCATGTGATTGCTTGAATATATGCATAATCATTTTATATGTCTACCTGGGTCATGTGACCATTTTTCTCATGTATTATTCACCACTACTGTGTTGAATCCATCTGCGTATACGTGTTCTCTTGGGCCCTTGGCCCTGTTTGAGTCTTTTGTGAGCTTCATATTGTTTCATATTCCCGAGGTCCCAGAGACCTTACAGTTATCGCGTAGCATTTCATTGAAGATGTTCTGTTCGATTAATTGATTCATTTCTTCATGACCAGCGTGCGTCCATTCGTGTCCGTGTGTAGGATCGCGAATCGCCTCAGACCATTTCGGCGATAAGTTATCAGATAAGTATTCATCGCCGATTGTCGGTGTTTCAAGCGCTGCGTAGTTGTGATCGAGCCATTTATTGAAGTATGCTAGTTCGTCGTGTCAATTTTTGTCGACGTGTTTTAAGTCATCATAGACGTCGTTGGGGTAGCGACCATTGTCCCAAGTAAGTCCGATGCTTGATTGATCATAATAGTACGCAGCGTGGGACTCGGGATCGCGAAAGACGATAGCGTCGATGTCGATAGTATCAGCAATCACTCGTACCCAGTTAACTGACTGAAAGTTTCTAAGCTTGAGTCCTGAAGCGGCGACGATACTGGCAGCACTAGGGCACTGATTAGCGTGACAACAAATAGGGTAGATAGACGCATTGGCGAGTGCAGCAGAGTGAGCTTTGTTAATGGTGCGAGAGGCAGGCATAGAGCTTGTTCGATCTGAGAGGTGGAGCAGTACGCTTGCTTGCTCCCCCTGTGCTTGTGCAGCGGCTTTTAAGCCTCTTCGTGTGCGTGTAGATATGGGTGACGAAGGTGGAATGGGTGGTTTAGGTTGACGCTGTCGAGTGGGCTTCACGGCAGGTGCATGCGTCGATGTGGAAGCCTCAGGAGCGGCTAAAGGCTCCGGAGCGTTAGGAGCTGAAGGGGAGACGCTCTCCTCTGGAGTTACTGAGGCTGGAGCGTTCGCAGAACTTTCCTTCTCCCCCTCGCTCGGCAGTTCCACCTCAATCCACTCATTATCATCGTTAATTTCAGCTTCTTCAGACATCCCCAGAGGCGGCGCCTCAGAGGAGTCGGCCGGGTCAGGCAGCGTTCAAGGGAAGAATACATTGCGTGACTTCTGTATAGCCCTATCAGGGAGTGCGAGGTAACGCCATTCGCCTCCAGAGTTACGAGTTAAGCCAGTGAATACGGCTGTACGCGTCTTGGCAGCTAGCTTGTTCTGGCCCTTTCGCTGTATCAAGACGTGGCAGGTCGATCCAAAAAGGTAGAAATACTTCATGTTGAATGCTTTGTTCCACATGAGTGTTTGCGGCACTTTCCAGGTATCTTTGGATAGCAAAGTCGGCATATTGTTTGAAACAAGTGTCGCATATGCGATAGCTTCAGCCCATAGGTACTCTTTCTTGCGTGTATTGGAGTGACTGTGAATCATGCATCGCGCGCATTCTACTAGCGTTCGATTAGCTTGTTCGGCGACGCCGTTCTGTCGTGACGAATATGGGGCCGTAGTGGTGATTTCCGTCCCAGTTACTGAACAGTGTGCTTCCAGACGCTTATTGACAAGTTCCTTTCCATTATCGAAGTGTATGCACTTGATTTCTTTAGCTTTCTGCGTGCGCATGAACGTACTAAACTCGATAAACTTATCAACAGCTTCGCTTTTGTGTACCATAAAAAAGACGAATTTGAACTTGCTGGCAGCGTCGATAAACGTGATAAAATAGTTGTATCCTTGAATGGAAGTTGTTCGGGCCGGTCCCCATACGTCTGAGTAGATAATGTCGCATATATTGATGGATTTGTCGCTAGGAGATGAAGTCCCAAAATGTCGTACTGTGGACTTCCCTTGCGTGCATCCAATGCAGTCTGTAATCTCATTGGAAGATTTCCCTTTCGGTCTCGATATCTTGAGGTTAGGCGTTAATCGGGCGAGCTCCTTAATATATTGCGGATCTGCATGTCCAAGGATTCGGTGCCAGTCCGCGAGCGAACGCGTAATGAGCGCGTGATTATACTTGTATACTGTAGTGACTAGGTACCAAGAGTTGCTTGTTTTGCATTCTCCTATCTTCTCTCCTAAAGCGATGATCTTGCTGCCTTCTTTGATGTATAGTTTATCTTTCATGATCTCAATCGACTGGTTTGGGAACTGATCTGTCCAGGCGGATATGGAGATCAGATTGACTGGGGACTAAGGCTGTCGGGCGGGAAATTCCGGCAATTCCCGCGCCCGCACGCGGGAAACCGGCGCCAAAACGCCCAACCCGCACCGGCGCTCGCGCCCGCA